>JABUQX010020251.1:0-29871 GCA_015478945.1 Trachelipus rathkii
CGTATTCAATCTTTAGTGCCAGAATGTATAAGGTATGGTCGAAATTTCACCAAGTCCATGCTAGTTAGTGATATTTACACTTTACAATAAATATATATATAGTATTTACTATATAATATAATATTATATGATATATATATTATATAGTAATATATAGTATATAGTATATATATATATATTATAATATATATGTATAGTCTATAAAATAGAATGTATTAAGTATAGTAATATATATTATTACTATATATTATAATTATATAGTAAATGTAGTAAGTATATATATATGTTAGTATATGTATATTAATAATATGTATATTAGTATAGGTATAGTAATTATAGTATAAGTATATCTGATAATATATGAGATAGTATAATTATATATAGCTATTATAAGATATGTATATATGGCCTCGTGGCGTAGGAAGGTGCTCGCCAACTCTCATGCAGAGGCCGTTTGATTAATCCTCCGGGTTGCAGTCTGAGTTTTGGTATCTGTCCTGGGGGTGGAGAATTAGAATACTAAGTCTGCGAACACGTTGTGGGACAGGCTGTGGATAGCTCGGCCCTAAAGTTGATTTCATGTAATTCCACCCTTGACGATTCCTGCTTCTGAAAAGGGTATAAGCACGTTAAAAGGAAGGTATACTATATATATAATTTATATATATAATTGATATATATATATGTATATATATATCATATATATTAATATATTATGTATATATAGTATATTATATATGTATATATATATTCCGATGCTCAGGGACTGGATGGCTAATGTGTCAAATAGACTAATTAAGTATATGTATTATATTTAGTATATATATGTATATAACGTAAATATAATATATATAGAATGATAAGTATATATATATAGTAGTAGACATTATATATATTATATATAATAAGGTGTATATATATAGTATATGTATAGTAGTATGTATAGTATAATTATAAATAAATAATATAGTAGTATATATATATAAGTTAATAGTATTATAAATATATATAATTGATCTACTACTATTATAATATTATATATAGTCTATATATATATAGTAATAGTAATATATATATCAAGTATTATATGATAGTAATAATAATATATATATATATATACATGTAGTAAGTATATTTGCGTATATAGTTATATTAATCATATAGGGTATATACGGTATAGCTATGATATATATATATATATGTATACATATATATATATATATAATAGGTATATATATATATTTATAGTATACTAGTACTATATATAGGTATATATAGATATATATCTATACTGTATGTATTATTTATATATGAGTATGTATGAATATATATATAGTATAGTATAGTAGTATAGTATAGTATAAGTAGTACGTGGTGCGGAACCAGCATTTTATAATAGGAATAGTTATAGAGGGAAGCAAATTTTGTTTAATATTAATGAAGCTCATCAGATACTTGCAATTAAAAAATAAATTAAGCAGTAGGCTATGTAAAAGAGAGTTAGCTTTTTGAGAAGGGAAGGCAAGATTGTTATTTCCATGTTATAATAGATTGGGATTGCTAAAATTTTTATGATGGGTGTGATCAGAGATGGGCGGGTTTATGTGGCGAAGGTTATTGGTTTGGCTTCCTTCGAAATAATTTCTCCAGAGAATTATTCCTGGATAAAATAATGCCTCGCCGAAGGTGTTTTTGAAGAAATGACAATAGTTCGCTGATATTTCTAAGTCCCTCCTTGTGGAGTTTCTTTTGCCCTCGCTTTGTGTTGTCTCCTTCAGCTTTGCTCGCAATTGTGGTCCTTAGGATTCCGTTCAGTCTTTCGCATTTCGAAGGATGATGGAAGTTAAGATGTTCATTCTCCTCTGCATATATTTACGTGAGATGTTCCTCATAGGTCCATGTGCTTTTTTATCGTCCTACCAGTGTCCTACTATTTCATGGAATGGGTACCTATCATCTGCTTTTCAACATAATTCATTCTCTGATACAGATGCGAAAACTTCTTTTTATCCATCTGCATCTTAAATTTTGCTCACTCTTTTTATATATACAGAAGTTATATTTCGTCTTCACTATTGATGTTCAAGTCGTCCTAGTTTGATGGAGGTTAGTAAATATCTCTGCGGTGAGTGACCTCAAGCGTAAGTTAAATGACTGGGCGATATATTATTTAAATAATTTTAGTATAAAATAATCTCCCAAAATGATTTTAGCATTTGTTCTGATCGATTTCTACTTCGTCTTACTGTTTTTGCAAACGCATCATTCTCATTGTCAATTAGTAATTATTATATATAGAAATCAATTATATAGAACATATATACATATAGGTAGAAGAATTAGTGATTATATGATTATATTATATATTATATAGTTATATATCGAATATATATCATATGAATATGTATATATAGGTAGTATATTAGCTTATAAATATTATATTAGAATATAATTATATGTATATATGAGTATATATAGTGTAAGTATCTTATCTACTATCAATGTATGATAGTAGTATATAGTAATACCAGACTAATTTAGTTATATATATATATATATATTATATAGTATAATATATGTATATATATAGTTGATATATATAATAGTATATATATATATATATTATAATATATGAATAACATATGTTATATATATAATATGATAGTATATATATATTTATGGTATATAGTATATATATATATATTTTATAGTATATATGCCAAGTACAAATACCTTTAGTTTCTAAAATGTATACATACGTATAATATAGTTATATGATATATATATAGTAACTAGTAAAAAAATGATAATATATTAAGTATATATTTATATATATTAGTGAATATATATATATAATATAACGCTTAGTGTATATATATATTATATATATATATATTATGATATATGAGTATAGTATATATGATTGGTTGAGCCGTATATATATTGGATGTATTAATAGTTATTATATATATACGTATATAATTTATATATATAGTGATATTAGTCAGTAGTATATAAGTATTATATGTATATGATATATATATGATGATATAGATATAAATATAGTAGGAGTTATATATATTATATTAGTATTGGCCGACGTAAAATTTACTATTATATAGTTTTATAATATATATATACTATATATTATATATAGTATTATATAATACGTATAGTATCTATATATATATATATATATGTTTATATTTATATTCTATATATATATAGTTATAGTACTTATATAATAGTATTATATGATGAGTTTGATGATGTATACATATACTATTAGGGTACCTGTAAATTGCAGTGATTTTTAGTAGAGGTGTTGGGTATGAGTTATGTTGGTTTCTGATGAGTGATAAGAGGTGGAGTTATAGTAGTTAGTAATATTATCGATTATATATTATATATTAGTATATAGTATATATTATATAAAATATCTTATAGATATATATATAATTATCATATAATTATATATATGTTGATATATACTGATCGATATATATATATTGTATATTATTTATATATATCATTGGACATCGATATTAAGGTTAATTTATGTCATATATATTATAATATATCCCTCTTATTTTTTACTTTGTAATATAGTAGTTAGTATAGTATTATATATTATAGTACAGTATAGTATAGTATATAAAATTTAGATGAATATGTCATTAATGCAAACACTGAATAAGGTAAAGAGTAGACATGAATTTCAACAACTATTTGGGAGTTTACTGACTGTTAAGAACTCGAAATTGAATCGCTAAGTGTTAGATTTATTATTATTGGAGTGATTATTATCTATTGATTATTTAATTATTATTATTTATTAGTGTATTATTATTATTTATTATTATTATTATTATTTTGTATTTATTAATTATTATTATTATTTTTATTTATGTATTATTATTTTTGTATTTTGATTTTATTACAATGTTTGTAGTTTTTTAGGGATTAAGTTTAGAATTTAAAAAAGTAGTTATTATAATTTATTTCGTTATTATATTATATTCTTATTATTATTGATATTATATTATATTATTATTAATTGATTAGTTAATTAGTTATTATTGATTGAAAATTTAATTATAATAAAAAGGATTATTATTATGTATTTTTTTTATGTATCTTTTTATTATTTTTTTATTAGTTATTATTATTAGTGATTTATTTATTGTGGTACATTGAGTACCTAGTAATTGTTTTATACTATAGGATCAATAGTCATAAAATTAATTCTCTGTATTATTATTTATGTATTATTATTATTATTTTATGTAGTAGGTTCGCTATGTAGTAGCAGGGATTTTGCACGGAAATGACCGCGACCTTTTTTTTGACCTTTCTGACGCGACATGTTTTTGAGGTCGAATTTTAGCCTTTGAACGCGTTGACTTGTTTTGGCCACTTCTAGGCACCTTGTGTTTGGTGGCCTTGGATTCTGCGAGCGTCGTTTTGTTCGACAAACCCTTTGGTCTTTCCCATGGGTCATCTTTGGCCAGAAGTTTTTATGCGGCCTACCGGCTTGTCCTTTTTACGGGGAAGTCGATTTTTTTTGCGAACCCGTAATGTTTTTGAGAAACCCTAATGATGTTTTGTGATGAACTCCTGAATTTAGTGTTGTGAGAATAGCCGCTAATGTTTTTGAGAACCCTAATGTTAGTTTGGTGGCACAACCCGCCCAATTTTTCGGCAGCCGCTAATTTTTGCAACCCTTCGAAGAGGGTTGCGCGCCAAACGGTTGCGTCATCAACCGGTTGTGAGGGCGCCCTGGAATAGTGTTGTTCGGGAGACCATTAGGGGGTCGCGAGTCCTTCTGGGGTGGGGTCCCGAGCAGGTAGGATTTTCTGGGGGTGACCCTTTGATGGGCTTCCCGTGGGTCAATGTTTTCGGGGCCACGTTAATTTTTGGCGATACCCTCGCTTTGGTCTTCATGGGTCGAATTGGGTTGGACGCCATTCAGGTAATTTTGTTGTGGCTATCCTCTGGTCTTTCCGATGTGGGTCATTCTTCTGGGCCCCGGTAATTTTTCTGCCTACCCTTTGTCCTGTCCATGGGTCAATTTTGACGCTCTCATTGACCGGCGTGATTTTCTATTGGTGTGCAGGGAACCGAAGCGCCTTCGTTATTGATGAGCTCCGGAGGTTGTGTTTCCATGGGAGTACAATTTTGGCGTGCCAGCGGTAATTTTTGATCTTCCTTTTTAGGTCGCGCGTGTGTATAGCTGTCTGGGCGTATGTTTTTGATGGTCCGTTTTACCTTGTTTGACCGTGATGTTGTGCGGCTTCAGACCTTGCGATATACATGGTGCATTGTTTTGGACCGTGCAGCGGTAAATGGTTTTAGGCGGTCGAGCATTGATAGCTCTTGTAGGGGACGATTTGAGCTGCACGTTTGTGTTGATGGTGCTTGAACCTTGGCTTGACCGCGATGATATTTAGGGCCCGTGGATAGGGGTGGTACTCGTAGCGGTGCTGTTACCGTTTGAGTATACCATTGTGTCATTTTTTTGCCCGCACGCCAATTTTTGCCCACTCGTGGTCACACCCCGTCCAGTATTTCCGTTCCTAAGCTTGTACGCCAGATGTAGTGGACGCCTACCGCTAACGTTGGAACCACCGTTACAACACGTGGCGCGGTGCGCACATGCACACACACTACACACAACACACGCTACTTACACTTATAAGCACTACTGATTGCACCATGGGCAGGGTACTCGAATCCTTATATTCATGCCAGAAAGGAGCTTCCAGGCTATGTGTAAGTATGACCAGAGTGAATCTTGAGCAATTTTACGACTGCCCACCCTTGGGCTGTCTCATGGGGTCAAATTTGTGAGCCACGACGGGTATTTTTTGTTCCTTGCCTTAGGGAGCATAGCGCTTTGTTTTGTTGATCGTCTTAACGCTTGTTCTGACTCATTGATTGTTTGCGTTCTTGGACCCCGTTTGCCATATGCTGTATTCCATGGGTCAATTTGTACCCACGCTTAAATGCTGAATGCGGCTGGTTGATGTTCGCCGAACCCACGCGTGCGGTAATAAGACGGTGGACGTCGTAGTGGCTATTGTTCTGTTGATAGTGTTTTGCGTATGAGTACTTGTAGAATAGTAGTGAGAGTGTGCGCGGTGAGTGCAGGCGTGCCATGGACTGGGTGGAGTGTTCGTCCGAAAGGTGTGAGTGCGCAATGGAGTGCGCGAATCGTGATGTGGCCGAAGTAGGAATGCCCAAAGGTGAGTGCCGCGACATGTGTGCCACATGAGGTGTGCGAGGGATCCGAGGATTGTGGTGGAGTGCCGAGCTCGTCGTTGTGTCTAAGGGCGGCTGTTTTTGCCTAGCTCTCTTCGCGCGGACGGTTGAGCCTAGAGTCAATTAGGCTCTAGGGCATGTGATGTTAGTGTGGGTGTGGCCCTTTGCCTTAAGGTCTTATACAGGGTAGAGAGCATTTCGGGCATTGGTGGTAAGTTGTTAAGAGGTGATGGCTAGGTCTGCTTTCCTATCTATGAGTTAGTCTTGTTTCTAAAACACTTATACACACAATCGCGATGGTGAACGTTCAAACACTTATATCACAATTGTATCTATGAAACTTATATCACGAACTAATGACCACGGACATGAACGTCACCAACACCACTGACCAACGCTTGTGTGTCACGACTTCGGCACCACACAGAGTGAGGTACGAGCGTGTAGCATGACTGATTATACAATCATGCACACACGTCGGGGTATGATTTTTGATGGCGATCAAACCTATTGCAATTGCCTGTCTGAGTAATATGTGGTGACGATGACAAGCTGACGCTAGATCCACATGAGCAGAAAGGTGACGGACTCGTGCGCCAGGATGCGAGTGCGAGAGAGTGATGGCGGCTTCTGATGGTTGCTTTTGAAGGTAATATGCTTTTGATGCGGATTTCTAGTGGCTATCTAGATGACGTCATCTGTTGATACTGCCTGATGCGGCGTAATAATTGAGTGGAGTGTGGTAGTCATGAGCATTGATGAAATTCACGCTTTGAGTGAGCGTTCAGTCTCTACGTCCGACATTTCAGTCTAGACAGAGTTAATTGAATGTTCGTTCCCCTATTTTCGATAATTGGAAGCACCCAGGGCGTGACCGGCCGCGCATGTCATGCCCGTCAAGTGTCTGCGCCGCTGAAAGTACGACCAGACCCTCAGGCACACCGCAGGTGCGATCTGGCCGCGCGCCGGATGCCGCCGTGCGTCCAACGCCGCGCCTGCGTTCGCGGAAATCGCCGCCTCGCGTCGGCGTTGGCGGCCCCGACCGGCCACGCGAAATAGTCGCGACCGCGTACCCTGCCAGCAAGCCGAACCCGGTCCAGCAGCACTCCCGTCCGGCGTAAAGATGGCAGTGCGCGTTCAGCGTGGCGCGCCGCCTCTGAGGCGTGCGCGTAGGCAGGGAGTTGCCCGGCACTGGCTGCAATATTCTCGTGCGCGGCAATCGAGATGTCTAGTGTTACTTAATGTCCAATCTCATTTTTATTTCATACTTAGAATCATGTTTCAAAGAAGTTTTCAGGGTTTGGTTCTAAAATTATATGCTATGAGTCAATTCATGTTTTTATTTCGATTACTCTTACAGTCATTTTTTATGTAAAGTGAGTGAATCATTATTATTTCGCGTTTGAACCTCAAAGAACTGGTAAACTCATTACTAGACATCTCGTGTATGTTTATTGTTGGCTTTACGGTTATTACTTTTGTTAATTGTAGATAAATTTTAAAAGATTGCTAGATGTAAGAAGAAAAGAGTACAGAGTGTCTGGAGTATTAAATGCATTTCTAGTATAGTGTGACGTACAATTGACATTGTGACTGGTGTGGGTGGTGGTTCACAGGTGAGAATATTGGTCTTTGTAGATGGGTGTGATGCGAAAACATATAAAACTGGGTGGTACATCTTACTAAGGCGGCTTAGGGTGACCGGTTTGTTGAGACAGTGGGAAATGCGAGTTGTGGAGATGTAAGATGGTCAAGGGTGGTAATTTCATAATATGATGGTTTGGTGTATTGACCTAACAAGCCGCGAGAGAGGGAGGGTTGATAGGGCGATGTTGATTTTAGGTATGCGCGTGTATTAGGTCCATGCTTAGTGTGGTTATTATCTTTGGATTGGGGTTCGTGTATGAGTTGGCTAGTGGCTGGCGCTGGTTCGTGCGTGTGTTGCGTGAGGTTTACGAGATGTGAGAATGATGTAGGGGGTTTGTGTAGTATTGATGATCGTCTCGTTTCATTGGCTAGGTGCTTTTAACGACGGGGTCTAGTCGCAGTGTATGCGTGGGAACAGGTTGTTGGTTACTGTGAATCTGGGAAAGGGAGAAGGCGGGGCCTGCCAGATGTGCGAAAGTGCGTAGTTGGATAGTGATAGGTGTTATGTGTATGCGGCGTGAGTAGGGTATGTAGATGGGGGTTGGGGTGGTGATTGAGTTGTAGTTGGTTGTGATGTGTGTATCTGCGGTGAGTGTCGCTCGTTGTCTTGGAGCGCAGCCTAGTCTGGAGTGGGTCGTGAGTGTTAGCTGGATGTGAGTTGCAGTTTTGTACAGCGCGAGCTGGGTGGATGCGAATGGTAAGGCTGATGGGGTTAAGGAAATGTGGTGTATGTAGCGTGTTAGGAATGAGCAAGTTTGATGGGAGTCTAAGCTGCGTGTGTTTAGACTCGATATGTATTTTGTAGTAGCTTGCGCGCTCTGTTAGGTTGTTGTGTGCGTGATTGAGCGGAGCCTGTAATCTTAGATCTCAGGTGAGTCAGTAGGCTTTTCGTTATGAGTTAGTATAGCCTTATAATCAGGTTGAGATCTGAGGTTAAAGTCATATAAGGTGTGCACCGGTAAGTTGCAGACGAATGTCAGCTGTTGTACGGGGATATAGGTAGGGCGTTCTGGTTTGGGTATTTTACTTTGGGGCTGGTGGGACTTGTGCGGGTGTGGAGCTTGTAACTGGCATGGTTGTGACGTGTGCGAGTTTTTTGGATTAGGACTCCTATGGGTTTGTGGGTGTTGTATAGGGACTTGGGCCGCGTTTTAAAGTCTCTAAGTGAAGTCTATTTGGTCTAGAGATTAACATTAGTGTTCTTCGTGCAGGGTACTGCTCTGTGAAATGAGGGCAGTTGAAAATCAGTAAAGAGTTGCAGATGAGAGGTGTGGACCTAACGACGCAGGAGGCGGGGCGAATCTGTATGGTAGGTCTTTGAGTATGAAGTGTGTAGGTGGGCTGCGGGTTTTACTCTCTGGGTCTTGTTAGTCTTTGTTGCGTTCGTGAGGGGTTACTGCTTGTAGGACTGTTCTAGCGTTGTTCGAGCGTCGGTGTTAGACTGGAGACGTTCGTGTCTCTGGCTTTACTCTGTGTTGGCTGTGTTGAAGTGCGGCTAGCGAGTGTGTGTTCGTGGCGCTGTTATCTGTGATGTCCCGTTATGATTTTTAGGCCGCGCTCTTTCTAAGACGCTGGGTTCATTTTTAGGATATACTCTGGAGGTATGCTATATTTGTATTGCGGAAAGTGACCATGTTTTATGGGTGTGATAGCGTCTGTTTTTGTGATGGGATGTTTTTGGGGTTTTATTTTGGATGTTTAGGCGTGTTTGGTTTGATATGTTTTGATTCTGTGTTTGTGTAGTGCGTCTTTTTATTTTAATTTGTTATGTGATTAGGTACTAGTGTTTCTTAGATTATTATCTATGTTGTGTTTTAATACTGTTTATTACTGGGTGTGTTAATTGTTAAAGTGTCCGTGTTATTGATTCTTTTATATTTTTGAGTTTTTTATTATTTTTGTACCTTTAGAATAAATACTTTATTTGGTGTATTGATTTTTTATTATTATACTTAGTTGGCTTGTATATCCAGAGTATGTCATGTTGGGAGGGCCCTATTGTTGATTTATTGATTTAGCAGAGCATCAAATGCGAGCTGACAGTACCCTGCGCGCGACTAGTAGCTACACTACATACTACAACCGACGACACATACACCAACCACACATCTTACACTTATACGCATCATTTGTACTATGACACTATACACATTCATCTATGACACTTACATCTTTAACCCATAGAACACTTACAGTTATACACTTATACAACACACACAGCGAGTGGTTCTCACACAGACTTACTTACACAGATTTACTTACAGCTTCACGACTAGGAGTTTAACGTTCTACAGTACACACAGAGGTCAGAGGAGTACACACGACCAGATGTTTATCTGTACACACGAGATTTACTTACATACTCTACAACAGAGTTTTGCTATCGTAGCACCTTCACAGACACAGATTTACTTACGCGGGGACTGGGGTGCGCCGACACGGGAGATTTACTTGATGCTCGGGCAGCGGAGCAGGATGATGTGGTATGAGCTTTGGTGTGAACAAGATCGGATTAATATGTGGTGTATGGTGAACACTCAGAGCGGATGGTGGTGGTGACTTGTTTAGTGCAGGGTGCTTACACGAGCGTCCGGATTTTACTGGTATCCCTGCATACGTCAGACTATGGTGATAGAAAGTCGATGACCATTGGGAAGACGTGACTATAGTGGGGAGCCGAAAGATAGGGCATTCTAGAGGGAGATACTAGTGGGGTTTGGGCTGTTACGCTCACGCAGTCGGCGTGCTGGGGGATACATATGTAATGATTGCGTGGGTACATGCTGTTCGATTAGATTCGCTACAGAGGTGTGAGGTCGGGTTTTGTAGCCCCACCGTTCACGAAAAGGTGATCAGCGGCCAGCGGACTGCACGTGTACACGATAGTAACGGTATAATGTGTGAGTAGGTGGTAGAACGTCGCCATTTGCTGATGTGGATGTTGTTTAGATTTCGAAAGATAGCGACAGGTAAGCTTCGTTGTAGTGTATCATGACTCGGCTGGTGGATACTCAGCTGGTTCGAGAATATGTGAGATAGCTAGATTGAAGCGTAATAAATGTGGATGGTTCAAGCGTTTCCTTAGAATATACTTTCTCCTATTTGAGAGAGGTGTTATAATGTTGGACAGAATTCTCAGTGGTATACAAGACGTCTCATCGTTTGGAATCCGAGATGGAGGATGGTTAAGTTAGCTGATTAACTGGGATTTAGATTTGATGTTGTTTGGTGTTCTACTAATTGATATGATGGTATACCATCTAGAAATTTTGTGAACTTTGAATTTGTGCTTATGTAAAGGGGTTTTTATGAAATCAGTGGTGTTAAAGATATTCAGTATGGAGATTCTAGGTTTTGCGGTTGTGAGGTGCGCTGTGTGACTCTGGTGAGAAAGGCAAGTGATGTCGATGCAGGCTTTCGGAGGAAAATCAGGTGAGGAGCGGTGTTGTATGAGGTTGACGGAGCCGCTCCTAGCGTTGGTTAGGCGCGCGGTGGTGCCTGGCGGTATGCTCGGCGCTCGGGTAGAGCTAGCTGTGATGAAAGCGCGAGTGGGGAGAGAGGCGGTGGTCCGCCGATTGTGCGTCAGTGGATTTGCAGTCTGGATGGGACTCGGCTGGTGATTTTGGATACTAATGGTGAGAGCGGGTGTGGTGCGGTGCAGGTGCTGATCGCGGGGTGCGCAGATTGAGAGGTAGGCGCGCAGTGAGTAGGTGGCTCGTCGGTGGACGGGCCGGGTATCGAGTTCTGTGTGGAGGTGGTAGGTTTAGGTGAACGTGGTAGTGTCTGGTGTTTCACTGTGTTAGTGTCATCGTGGTGTGCATAAACGAGTTGGATGTTTGAGACGTCGCTGATGGTTGCTATATGTTTGTTGCGTCGCTCGTTGAGTGCGGTTGTGTTGTGCTCGGTGTATCGAAGATGGCTGTGTTAGGATGCGTGATGATCTTACAGATAGTATGCACTTGTGTAGTAATTCATCGAGATATCTGAGATTGGCTGCATGCTGTGGTGAACTTGTGATGCTAGGTACTTTGGTAGGTTACGGATTGCCGCAGGAGGAGAGTGGTGGCTAACTGTAGGGTGTTGTAGATTAGAAGGATGTTCAGCGGATATGAGGATTTGATTGGCGGTCACGATCGAGTAGGGTCCGCGAGGAGCAAAGCTGTATGGGTGTAAGTAGATCGACCGTCGTGGGTTCTGTGTGCATCGTGTCAGGTGAATGTTCAGGGAAATCGGCGTGATGTGTGACCTGTTTTCGGGCTGATTATTTAGGTGCATATGTCTGCGCATCTGATGGTGACTTTGGTCATGAGGGGTGTCGTTCGCTGTGATTCGCGCGCTGAGTCGGCGTTGGTTGGAGTTCAGATCGCTTCTGGAGGGTGTAGGGCGCGTTAGAGTTGATCAGAGACTGCTGACGTGTGAGGGTTGCAGTGTGGGGAGGGTGGTTAGGAGTTAAGTGCGGGGATGTAAGTGGGGTATTGTTGTTCATATTTTGGTTGGCTTATTCGGTGTTTAATACGGTAGGTATGTTGATGTGAAGGTATGCAAGTAGCGTGATATTAGGCTCGGATGGGTGGTAGAGTGAGTTGGGTCGCGGGTTATTAGCTGTGTGCGGGTATTCGTAGTTGCAGGGTGGTGTGTGTGTGTATTTCTGTGTGATGTGTGTATCGGGACGTGGTAGAAGAGAGTGTGTGATGTGGAGTGTACGCGGCAGAGATTTCGTCTGTGATGGAGGGTGATCGAGTATTGGACGGTGGTCAGTGGGAGGCGATGGTGTTGTATGATTCTGGGTCTGTCGTAGTACGCTGCTATGTGGTTAAGTCTCTGTACTTGTATCGCTGTCGTAGTATGCGATCAGCGATGTGAGTTGTGCGATGTGCTGCGAGTGGATTTAGATGAGTAGCGTTGCTGAGAAGTCGGTGGCGTGGTGGCGTTTCGTATGAATCTTAGTTGTGGGCGTGATCGAGATATGACGGGTAATGCTCGCGTGTATAGAAGTGTGAAGATTTATATGATGTGTGCTGTGGCTAGCTAGAGGATGTGGCTAGAGGTCGGCGAATACTCGGAGTTTACGAGAGGTGTGACGTGGTGGTATAGGTTGTTAGGCAGATGTAGCGTGTAGATCTTTTTTCTGGTCGGCTGCGCCGAGAGGTATGGATAGGATATACAGTTCAGGTGCGTGTATCTGGTACGTATAGGTGTTGCGGTCAGGTATGTGTGGTGCGTTATGTGAATGTGGAATTCTCTGGATGGGTGTGTTTGATGTGTGAGGATGTGTGAGTCTCGTGAGTAGTCGCAGTTGATATTGCTGTAGTTTAGTCAGACGTGTATGTATAGAGATTGCTAATCTAGGCATTTAGATGGGGGATACGCACGGCCGAAAGAGTTAGCGAGAGTGAGTAATTGTGTAGGCGTAAGACGGAGCGGTGGCTATTATTGAGCTTCGCTGGTTAGGCTGGAGCGAAGTGCGCGCGTGGTGGCTGGTTCACGAGTCTGAGTGGTTGTTGAGAATACTCTGTGGCGAAGGGGTGCATGAGTGTCGTCGTTGGGTGCTTTGACGGACGTGTGTACTCGGAAACTGACCTTTCTGTTTCTCTGTGAAGAGATTATCGTTGGAAGCGTGATAACGTATCTTTAGCTGCTCTATGATGATGAGTAGGCTGGGTGTAGGTCTGCTGATGTATAAGAGTTGTTTTACGCTCGCGTGAAGTTGTGTATGGTGTACGGCTCCAGCTTGTCAATTGGGTGAATATTATTGGGTTTTGGCTGTAGCCGTTGTATCACTAGGAGGGTGTTGGTTGCCGTCTAAGAATATGGTTGTCGATGTGTGCGTGACCGGGTAGAGGAGTGCGGTTTTTGGTTGTATGGTGGCTACGTCTGATATTGCCGTTAATTAGCGGTGGTGTGCCGGGGTGAGTGGAAGCAGAATCTTCAGGGCTTGTGTTGGGTGGCTCTGGTAAAGATGGTGGTGGTGCAGTGTAACTGTTGCAGTGAAGCGTGCGTCTCGAAGCGAGGTTCTTCGGTTAAAGTTTGAGGGAGGACTTAATTTAGGATGAGTGATGGATTGCCTTTGTGTGGTGTGGCTGAGTGTCTAGGATAGACTATGTGTGGTTGGTTGCGCGCGAAGGTGTGCTGATTTGTGTGTCTGAGAGCGATGCGGTACTTGGACGTGCGGGAGAGTGACTCTAGATGGCGGGTTCGTGATGTT
The DNA here is from genome assembly GCA_015478945.1 of Trachelipus rathkii. Lineage (NCBI taxonomy): Eukaryota > Metazoa > Arthropoda > Malacostraca > Isopoda > Trachelipodidae > Trachelipus > Trachelipus rathkii. Next base: position 14,114 of record JABUQX010020251.1, read on the forward strand.
GTTATGTTGTATAGTGGGCTATGGCTTGGGGGTGTGCACGGTGTGTGGTGAGGTTCGATGATGAAGTGCGCTGGGAAGGGTTTCGTCGTATGGTTTATGAGGGACAGCGAGGTATATGGCGGGGAGGAGTGATGTCAACTGTGGCTTGGGATTGATTAATGTGTTTGTTGTTATAGTTTGATGTGAGTGGAGAGGGGAGTTATTTTCAATGACTTGTTAAGACCTTATGCTGGATCGGTTACTGAATCCTCTTGGGATCTGCAGGGGTAAGGAAGGATAGATATTGTTTGTGGTACCACTGTATGTGGGCAGGTCCTTTGTGTGGGGTGCAGAGGCAGTGTCTATGAACTGCTTGGCGGGTGGAAGAGTTGGGACAGTAGTGACGAAGGGTGAGTGGATTATGTCTGTGTGGCGTTGAGTCTGATGTTATCTCTGTAGTTGGACCGTCGGCTGTGGCCGTGAGTTAGGTTGAGTGGCGCGAGTTAGCTGACTGTGTCGATGGTGTGTGTTCGGGATGTGGGTTGAAAGTTGATAGGGTGTGCTTGTAGCGGATTATGACCGTACTGGCTTAGTTCTTTGGGTAGGGGTTTTGAGAGGGGTGTAAGCTGGGGAAGGAAAAACATCGTTTTCTGTTTTTATCAGTAAGTCGCTGAGCACCAACGTTGTTCGTTTATTTAAAACTCGTTCTTGGAAACATAATTAACCATGGTTGAAGTAGTGTTATGTGAACGAGAAAGTTAAGTTTTGAGTTATGTTATAAAACTGTTAGCGTATTGAATAATTAGAGAAAGTTTGAATAGATGCCTATTTGAAGCTTTGAAACAGATGATTATATAATAGTGATATGATAGTTGGAGTATAGTATGACTATGATATAGGTAGTAACTGAGATATTATATGTATGTGCTTTGTAGTTAGGTAGTGTAGTATGGAGGTGTGTGGATGTGAGTAGTATTATTAGTGGATTGTAGTATAGTTGAAGATTCTGTATGATAGTAATGATGGCGAGATGAGGTTTGATGACGTACTAGGAATAGACATTAAATCGTATAGGTGGTAGCGCAAGGGTCGTGTTCAGAATTGATAATCATTACAATGCGTCTTAACATCATGATTAGAGGATGATTTTGGGACCTATTAAAGGTATAATATCTTCTACAGGACATTCTGTTGTACGTACAATGATATTGTTTTTGTTTCGCCTCCGTTTATAGTTAAATTCTCTTGTAGATCATTTGTGGTCAAAAGTGTAGTGCGCATCATTATTATTACAATCATTATTCGGATGAGATATGGTTTCCGGTCGTTCTCCGTAATATCCTTTCAGTGTAACAGCAGTTACGTAAGTTAGAAGGTGTCCAGGCATGCAGATAGTCATCAGTAATGAGTTTACTTTTCTGGGGATGTCGACATGGGTACGTATGTTAATCAGTGAGTGTGTAGAGCGTCGTCGGTCTGTTTCGCTGTCGCATTGGGTGTTTTCTAAAGTAGAGTTAAATGAATTTTTGTGTGAGTTAGCTAGTAGAACTTTAGGGTGAAAGCGACATCGATGGGGTGATAATCGGTTAGTGGTTTTCTTTGAGAATGGTCGGTTAGTATTGTGCGTTAGGAGTAGTAGACGATGTAAGATGGTGAATTTGTAGTCGGTCCCGGTGTAAGTTGTGATGATAATCTACAGGTGATCGTGGATATTATTCAACTCTGCGAAATGGTAGAAGCGGATTCGGCGGTTAGCTGTACCTTGTTGCTAGCATATTTTCTCTGAGCTGGCGTGGCGGCGCTGTGGAATAGTGAAGGTTTCCATGCAGTTGACTGTGTTATGGTTTACAAATTTAGCGGTTGTACGTTCATGTATTTTCTCGCTCGATGAATGCGCAGAGCTTTGTGTCAAGCGTGGATTTATGTGTTTTGATTTTGATACTAATGGCTTTAGCAAGTCAGACAGTGTGCTCTGTAATCTGCTGGTTTGCTTTCGCACGGTTAATTAACTGGTGCTTTGTCGGGGGATTCCAGTTTTGTGTGTGTAGTCGAACGGAGCGGCGGAGGCGGTGTGTGAGGTTTTATCAATGTATTCATGTGGTCTAGATGTGCCCCCGTGCCCTGCTGAGTACACTCTCAGTGGGTGATTACATGACTGAAGACAAGTAATTTGTCATTTGGATATCACGTGATATAAGTTTACGCTTGGGGTAGTTATGGAATCAGGGTGAATTGGTGGTTCACACGTTTGGCAAAATTCAGAGATATCCATTCGTGGGTTTTCTTTAATGATAAGACATGAAAGCTATCTTCCGGGTATCTTTGATTTCCCACTGTGAGGGCACTATCTGTTTGGTTGAGGTATATCCGTGCGTGTTAAGGTGAAATCATATATACACTTAAGGTGAGAAATAGGACACTTTTAGTTACAATCAGTAGAACCCTTGTGCCCAGCTTTTTAACAGCCGGCATTCAAGTACGCACGCACATTTAAGAAATAGTTTTGGATGCGTAGAAACAGCGGGTTGATCCGGCCGTGCGATGTTCAATATAATTTTCAATCCAATCAGAGGTGAGGGGCCGTCAAGGGAATATTAGAAGCGAACAAGCATGTTTTTTTTCATCCTTAAACCAAAACACGCGATAAAAGATAAATTCTTCGACCAATCATCATACGTAGGTCATAATAGAGATAAGGATTACTCCGTCCACTCACAAGAAAGGTAGACATTTCCTTCTTACCCTGATCAAAGGATCTTCCCGATCCAGCATGTTTCAGTTTTGAAATAATATTTTAATAACCTGAAATAACATTTGATTCTCGATTCTTGTTCTATACTGGAATTACCTTTTTGACCTGGTATAGGCTTAAATCCGCCTGTGTGATAGAAAAAGGCTTATCCTAAAATTTAGGCCTAAATATTTTAGGCCTAGACGTAGTTATTTGGAAAATATTCACAGAGTTTTGAAAATATGTTTTGACCCTCGGTATTAGGCCTGAACTCGCCCGGGGTTAAGAAAAAAGGATTATCCCTAAAGTTTATGGCCTAAAGTAGTTATTTCAACCCCATTTTACAGATGAGAGGTCAAGTTCGTATTCGATACGAGGTGCGGGGTTGTTTTGTGTTTGTTTCTCGTGTTGGATTGTCAAGTACATAAATAATAATATAAAGAAAATCCAAATTATATTTATTATAAACTTTGAAATAATTTTTGTTAAAATCGAGCGAATAATATAAATGTAACTGACAGTAATTGTTTATTGTTAAAATAAAGAACTAGAATGTTTAAATAAAATGGCATGTTATGTGTTAGTCAGAGAAGGAACTGTAATTTTGTGTTTATTTTATAGCTTATTAAGCATCGCTAAAGATGTGAATGTAGAAGCAATAAGTCCAGATAGCGAACATAAGAACCGTTGGCCATATGGCTTGGTTGTAAGAGGGGTGCTAGGGGCTGGCCTTTCTGATTTACTGATATGTTTTTTATCTGCAACGTAAAATATCTGTTTTTAGCATCAAGAATTGGTTATATATCACAATGAAAAATAAAATGCAAAATAAGGACCTGTGAGGCAATTTGGAATTAAGACATCCTAGCTCATCATATTAATAAAGTTATTCTATAATTCATCACTTCATAAATTTTTCGTGACAATGCTTTTTGCTAGACATTTTACTCTGTTTGATTGCTTTTGTTAATGTTTAATTTATTTATTCATCTTTGTAATTTTTTAATTATATTAACTGGTTTTCAGCGCTGATATTCCAGAGGAACGGCCATGGTATAGGAAAGATTCGCTACAGCCCCCTGGATCTAGTATGCGGCCGTTGGTTTCCCACCTCCGGCTCCAGAATATCAGACTTCTCCGGCTCCCGGATGATACCAAACCCCTCTGGTTCCACATAGGAATCATTCATATACTCTCCAGGCAAACTTTCACACTCGCTTTCATGCTCGCTCTTAGATGACTCTAAATCGTATATGCCCCCCCAGTGAACTATTATGAGGGGATGACCGTAACAATTTTTGTACCTGAGGGCTAAATCCCTCAAATGCTGACGTCTGGCTCCATGATTTATCTAGCTCTCCGAAAAACTCCTCACGACTTTCAGAAGACTCCATCTGAACCGACCCATCCGCTAACGGTGAAGCAGGTTCGAACTGAATCACCGGAGTGGTAAAAGAAATTCGTCTATTACAATAAGGTCGCGCCGAAGGGTGTAAAGCGGACATGGGAATCCACAATCGCGACTCAGGACTCGCAAACTCAATAGAACCTTCCTCAATAGGATCAATGTGACCGTGATTGTTGGCAGAACCAACGACGGAGGATCGACTCAGACTGGAGAACGACTCCTCAATGAGTTCTGACACACTGCTACCGAGGTGCTGTACCTGATCTAACACCACAGGCCTCATCATCGTGTCTAACCGCTCCTGACTCTCAGCTAAGTCCTGCAGGGCAGAATATTCTGCACACGAAAATGGTGAAGCCTCAAAACCTAGGAAATCCTGTTCTTCCTCCTCCAACTCCAAGGCATTGAATAGATTCGGCCCTTCTGTCACCAAACCACTGTCCTCCCTTTCTTCCTCTGGTGGCAAAATATCACGTACTTCCCTAACTTCCTCCTCGCACTCATCATCCGAATGCAACAATAAGGTCTTAAAATAGTGTTTTTTCCTCAAATATTCAGGAACATTCACCTACGGCTGTAACTGTGAATAATGTGCGGTTACCTCTTTACCTTGAGGTTCCGAGGATATCAGGAAATAACATATGACAGAGTATTAGAATACACCTTGAGAACAATAAAAGGACCAGTGTAATGGCTTTTGAACTTATTTGTGACCAAATCCCCTGGAAGATGAGTTTTATAAGCAACTTTGTCCCCCTTTTTGTATGGAGTGAATTTAGAAGAAGGTTCCCTCCAATACTATTGTAAACAGGGATTTCTGGTGAAAGTATGTGCCCTTTTTAATAAAACCTCGCTAGGTGTTGCTTTAATGGCAGAATGCCACGTATTATTATACAAAATCACGGCCTGAGGCAACTCAGCATCCCAAGAAACAGGATTCTCCTGTACCAACATCCGTAAAGTCTGCAACAGAGTACGATTGACCCTCTCTGTAACTCCCTTACATTGTGGCATGTGGATTGAAATAACCAAGTGAGAAATACCAAACTCTCGCAATACCTCCTCAAACGGTTCACCCATAAACTCCAGCCCTCTATCACTAAGCAAGCGGTCAGGGATATATGGCAGAAAAAGGTAACAAACTTGTACTTAAATGGCGTTCGCCACAGCAATACTAGTCTTTTTGACAAGTGGCACCACGAAATAAATTTTGAAAAGTGGTTCAAATTATTTGGCCCCCCCAACAATAACAATAACCATAGATTACATCTTGACCTTGGCAACTGAAAGCAAATCCACGGCAGTAATCACAGGGTGATTTGAAGTGATTTTTAGGAGTGTGGTGGCTTTACACTATTTGGATTTGTCTTGTTCTGCTGACATGTGGACAACTTCTACACACATCAGCCATAACTTGCACACCCTCGGATTCACAAGTCTTTAGTAATATGGAAAGAGATTAACTTATGCCTTCCCAAATGACCATCTCATAATGAAATCTGACAGACCTACATGCAATCAAAATACGAAAAAGGAAATTATATATTCCATACGGTCACCAATGAATTGTGGAACAATATATCACCCTACAAGGATAGTTTATCACCCACTGTCTTAAATAAACTTAAGGTCTTATCCCACTGAGAAACTGGGGTTCGACTTTTAACCACACTGACAAGTTTCCTCAGAGTTGGATCTTGTTTCTGCTCTCTTAAAATAACCTCACTGTCTATAGTAGAGTTAGACACAAGATTATGATCTCCATCAGATGAAATATTGAGACTCTGAACCTTTACCATATTTACTTGTCGATTGCTGCCATCATCCGGCAGTACATTCTTTCCACCATCATTTTTAATTGGATACAGCAGATTATAATGTATACCAGATACACACCTCAAACAACATACGTCACTACTCTCATCACCATAAATTAAGGGAGTAGAGTATTATAATACACATGCACCTGATATTTACAAAGTTGGGCAAATGCTTGAATTACTTCCGGAATTGGCATCTGTCCAGGAAGTCTTATAAGTCTCAGCCTTTTCAAAATATTCCTACCCTGCAGATTATATTTACTCGGATCTTTTAAAAGTTCATCAACAACTACTTCTCGTATGTCCACGTGAGCACTCTCACTCCCCTCCAAGCAAAGCGTGAAACATCTGAAGAGCGAATCTCCCCCCCCTCCAGGTACCTCCAAATGCTTAAAGCCAGTTGGGATAGTGAACGGCTCACCCGAGCAGTTGTACGATTCCAATTCCGATTCCGGTAAATATTCCAATTCCAAAGCAAAAAATGGTGAACGTGACAACGCATCAGCGAGGACGTTTTTCCTCCCGCTAATATGTCGCACTTCGTAATTGTATTCATTGAGCTCGTCTAAAGTCCTAGCTACACGCCCATCAGTGGCCGACATGTTTTGTAAGTATTGAAGCGGCTCATGATCGCTATAGATCACAAACTTTTTCTCATTACAAAGAAAAGGTTGTAAGGCTCTCACTGCCAAATGTAAAGCGGCAAACTCGCGCTCCACGGTAGAATACTTCTGCGGTGTTTGTGAAAACGTCATTGAAATGAAAGCTATAGGTCGAGATTCACCATCCTTCTGCTGCGATTAGCTACTGCCCAGCACGATTGGTCCGAAGGCATCGACGAGTAGTTCTAAGGGCGACGAATCCCCAAACTATAGTCCGGAAATGTTAACAATGTTGGACTGACCATGTTTAAGAATTGACATAAAGAGAGTACTTCAGACTATTTTAAATAAATAACACTGACTAGTGAGTTAATGATTACACTCATAATAATACCAGGCGTCCTCAAAATCGAACCAAACGCGATTTAATAAAGAATAAAATGGCAGACTAAATGATAAACTGATAAATTGATAACAGTAACAATATCAGATAAAAATGTAATAAATGCATAAAGCTTAGCATTAGAAATATAGCAAGAGTAATCACACACAATAAGGAAATGGTAGTGAAACGAGCCTAAAAGTGAATAAATTTGAACTAACATTGCTTAAAACTGCACCTAATGCAAATTAACTTAAAATATGATACCTCTGATGGCACAGAGAGATAAAAATCTAAGGAAATTGATCCAGAATAAGTTGTATTCCATACACTGATAGAGAGAAAGTAGAATATAACCCACTGATGCCATTAAAATATAGAGTTGAAACTACTACAATATGAATTTCACAAATCAAACACTCTCGATCAGACAACACTGACAATATCGTCATAATATTCATGAGTGAGTGAAACTTATTTATAAATTAGAATCGCTCGTTTACTAATCGCTTGAAATCAGAATAGTACACTATAATAAAAGATTATTATTTTACCTTAAATAGTACGTTACTAATTTACCTTTATACCTATTATTTGGTTCTATTTACGATATCTATTATTTTTTAATTAGATGTATATAGTTATCGTATTAATGTTATTTAACTTATTTTCTTCAGTTTTAATTTCATGAATACATGATGGTGTCATCTTTCGTTTTATTTCATTAGATTTCTTTAGCTTTAAATACGAATATGATTTATTTTTAAAATTATTTAAGCTGTATAATTGTTATTGCTATTATTACATAAACTTATATTATTAGTTTTAAATATTCTTAAATGTTTATTTTATTAAGGATTTAGTTCAGAGTTGATTCGAAGAAAATGGGAGTTGGGGTTGATTTCTAATTTAAATACTAATAATTGAGAGTTATGGACTCAAACTTCCCATCAATAAATCTTATATAAAGTAGCTATCTACTAAAGATAATTACTAAATTAACTCTTAACTAAACTTCTGACTACCAAATAAGTTAAAATCTAATAATATAATAATAATAACCATAAATAAACTCATGGCCAGAGACCCACCTACATACTATTAATTACACATGAGAGTCACATATTGAGTAGATACATGATGTTTGGTGTATGACTTGCATCAAGAACTTAAATAAACTTGCTCATTTATTACAATTGAAACAACGTGTTCGATGACTTGCCTCTAAATATAAACATGTTTTATAATAAATATAAATTATAATAATAATATATTATTAATAATATTAATAATAATAATAATTAATTAATTATAAATATAAAGTAATAATAATAATTATATACTTTAATTTTATTAACAAATAAGAAAAACTTAAAATTAATTACTAATAATAATAATATTTTTATAATAAATTATTATTTGTTTATTTACATTTGTCATTAAATCGTCTTCCTTATTAATACCTATTATGCCTACTATAATTAGTCTGACTTTACATTCTTTAAATATAAGTAATTAATTCCTGATCTGATATATATATATTCTAGTTAAATTAATAATTAATATGTATACACAGAATCTATATATCATAAATTAGTAATTTTCTTCATATACAACTTACGTCAACTTTTCAATTTAGCGAGTGAGCTGTAACAATTTTAGGAAAGTCTTCAGGAAAATGTACGTGTCCCTGGCAATATTTGTTGACATTTCATATTGCTATTCTGAGTGCTTCCACGCTAGTTTCGGAGACCTTTCAATGGCACTTGTCATAGTATCACATAAAAATTTCCGAGGAGACTCTGTTACAAGCACAGAAATATAAACACACATTGCTAAAATTTTACTATTCGTGAGAAGAAAAACAATCAAGTTGACTTGAGCACACACGCAATTTATTTTTTACTATAATCAATTATGATTATGTGGAATATCACCTCTTTAACTCTCAAAATAAACTCAATAAAGATAACGCTGTGAGATAATGCTGTGATGTATTCAAATATACCAACACTAATCACAAGTCAGAACACTATATGTCCGAGATACTACTCCAACATACTAACTATCGCTCATTGAGTGTGTGTGGACATAAAACGCTCTCTTACACAACATATATAAACGATAAAACATAATTACGAATTATTAGTTAAATTTTCACATTTAATCCTCTCATAATTTACTCTCGTGCAAGATTATCACTAATCATAAAAATCTTCACGTAACAAAAAACAAACAAATCATATACTTTATATTACTTATCTACATAATTATCCGCAACCACTAGAAAAATTCATATACACTTATCAAATCTTTTTATTGATTTTAAGCGACTAAGATGATCTCCTGGTACCGACTCAGCCGACATGAGATCTACCAATTAAATAGAAGGGGTGTAATGCTGACCAGCTTGAAACCACGACAACCTTCATCAAATGTATCAAGTCGCAAGTTGTTCACAAACTCTTTATCAAATTATTATAAAAACTTAAAAGAACTACAAAACTAACTCCTTCGTCTACTATAAATGGAGTTAAATGGAGAAAATACTAAGTCTATAATAATAAATTATTACATTGTTAAGAAGTCAGTGATTAATACTTAATAATATCAAAGTATTCTTTCAACAAATCAAAACTTATAAATTTACAGATTCTACAGCAACTTTCAAACTTTTTATCTTAAGATGACTTTCGATCTTATTTCAATTATCTAAGTTGTTATCTATAAATATAAATTTTAAACAATGTCAATCTATCATATATATATATATATATATTATAATATATATATATATATATTAATATATATATATAATATATCTCAGTTAACTCTATTCAATCTAAAACAAAACCAAAGACGTTTTGATGGAGAAAACCAATGGAGTGTAGATAGATCTGATTGCAGTGAGTCAAAAAGATAAAATCTAGAGTTACACCAGTATTAGAGGCCAATTAATTTTATTTTAAGGCTGAGTTATGACCTTCCAAGATTAGATATTTGTGCCTTGACTATCAATTAGAAAATTATGATAACATATCTCTATGATATTATTGAAGAAGATCGCTAAGTGGTAAATTGGAGAGCAAAGTTTTGTGAAGTAGCTAGGTGATTAGAGAGTTGAATATTATGTGTGTGATATTTTGAGAGGCTTTGTGCAATAAAAAAAGTGGATATATTTTTCTTGCTAATTGTCATTTGGTAGTGTCATTACTTATTGCATCCGAGAGAATCTGTCATTGTGTGAAATGTTTGATATATACTCATGGATACACATATAAAAATTTCAATTTTATTTAAGAAATTTCACTTTTGAAGGGCCACTGATTTTTCTTTTTTTCTCTGCTGTTTACATGAAAATGAACTTCTGCTTGTAAACAATTTGCATTATGAACTATAACATTCAGTTATAATATAACTTAAGTATTTGAGACATGTTATTTTGTGTTATACTAGATTGTGTCTGTGATATAGTTTAATTGTATGGAGTGTGTCACTCATTTTCAAAGAATTCTGTGTGTCTATATCTGTGAAGTTGTGCATTTTGGTGAGGATAAATTGGTATGTTTAGTTGAGAGAATATATATTTGGAGATCTAGTTCCGAGAGATTGTATAATTACTTCTAGAAGACAATACCATGTAAACATGATGCTGTAAGATGAGCTGACCTAGATATTTTTTCTTGGGTGGTTGCGGGATTATGAAGAAAAGTTTAGAATATTTGCGTTAGGCTCTAATGTTCGTGATTGATTTCCTATAATGTTTAGTGTCTAGTCGATCTTTATTTCGAGGGAAATAAAAATTATAGTCTCTCATTTTTTTAACCAAATGTCTCACTTATTTCCATGTATTAATATTAAGTCACACGGTGTGTAAGTATTTGTGTGATCGTTATTGGACTTTACTTCCTGACTTTAGTGAGTTATTAATTGTTTTAGGAGAGAGAGTGTATTGTTATTGTGAGATAATATTGAATGTATTTTGAATCTTCTTGTGAATTTCTTTACGTATACCTTTCTAATTAACTCAGATGAATCTAGACACTTCTTAAATGCTCTTGTGCATATCATGCTTCTTGGCTTGTAATCTGTTTGTGACGTATACTCATCAGAGATTTATGAGACTTAGATGTTGTGTAAGTTCAATTTCACATTTATTAAATATTAGCAATTGTTTTTGAGTCGAGGTATTGCTGAATAGATTTTGAGTCTATATGTTCTAGGTTCTTTGAGCTTTATAGACACATAGCAAGGAGATGGGAATTTGGAGAAATATCTGTGTAAAATATTAGTTGTGTCAAGATATTAATTGCCTCATATTTAGTGTGTGAGACAGCAAAGCATTAAAATTGTAGATATGATATGAGAGATATCGTTACTTATTTATAATAATCATTTAACTTGCCTAAGAAATGGGTCAAGTTATTTCAAACTAATATTGTGCAAAATACTGTTTCGTACGTAGTTAATTGATTAGAAGTGGCAATAATATTCTCCATTGTTAACCTTTGTGAGATTCTCTGGAAAACAATTTTGAAACTGGTAGGCATAAATGTGGTAGTCAGCATCTCTAGGACACATAGTATGTTGATTCTTTCAATTCTAATTTATGTGATATATCTTTGTAACAGAGTATAGTATTAAAGGGCTATGGAAAAACATACGGAACATTATATAAGAAATTGTGCTACTTAAAATCCGTTAACAATTTAACTTAGTTATATAAAGGTTATTATTTACTCTGTATTAATTAAAATATTATTGAATGAATAATAAGCTTATTGCGATCTTTATTAAATTAAATTGGTATATGTATTTATGTAATATTAAAATCAAGATATAAATCTTTGATGTTATATCCTGTATTTTATATCATTTCAGTTCATACTCTCATTAATGTTATTTCAATTGTTATTATTAATTAATTTGAGCGCAATGAAGCTAAAATTGAATAGAAAAATGTTATTAGGAATTTTATGTTTTATTATAGTTATTTATTAAGTTTATGAATATTTTTATATCTTAAATTTATTTTCATTCGTTAATTTTTATTTTCTGCTATATAACTCTTACATATATATGATTTATTTAATTATATTCTACTCAGTAAATTATAACTTATTTTATTCTTATGGTAATTTCTTAGCATGATGTGAATGTAACATTATTTATCTAATTTATTATTGCTCTCATTATTTTTTATTTCACTCATTATTTTTTTAGCTGCATTTTGAGTTAAGTATTTTTATTTATTATTTATTATTTATTTACTCCTTATAGGTGCCATTAATAGAATTAAATAATATTATGTTACATAAAAGATCTATTAAATTATTTAATATATTTCTACATTTAGGGATAAGATATTAATTCATTGTAGGCTAGGAGAAATTAGAGGCTTCTGAAATGGAGCCTTTAAGATTATAACAATTTCTTGAACTATTTAGCTTAGGAATTTTTTTCACTAATATTTTACTCTATGTTATATATATATTATGTTATTGTATACATTTTTATTTTCCTAATATATATTAATTTTATTTTATATCTATTAAGAATATTTAATTGTATATTTTATGGATTGAAGTATCATCATCCCAATTTAATCTTCTTGGTATATATTACTTTCATCTTTCAAGGTGTTATCTCTCCTCCCTCCAGAACTCTTACATTTCATTGGTATAGGTCTTGTCATTTATGATATTTATCAATTTTTCATCATATATTTATTCTGTGTATATTAATGTTGGTCATATTGGATTCATCGACTCAAATTTTTTATCTGGTTCGATGATATATACATTTTCTCATTCAAAAGTCTCATTACTCATATTTCACTCAGGTTTGTGATCTTACATTGCTTTTATCTTATTTTATTCAGTGTTATTTTCCATGTTTTATTCTTCTTATAGACATTTATCATACAAGTATGTATTCCCATCTTTATATCTAATTAAATTATCTATATTTGGATCACTCTACCTAGATATATTCACTCTTCATAATATTGTATTTTTCCATATATACTGTTATCATTAGACAGTGGCGTTTATGAGTTTATCTACATCATCATTAGATCTTTTATATTTGCGTATGAATGTTATCATTAAACACTAAATTTTTATTTACATTTTAATTCTATTATTATCATTTTATCATTTTATTACCAGAGAAATATTTACTCATTTTATATAGAAATTTCGGTTACTGCGAGGTCTGTGGAAATTTTTATTTTATTGTATGTATTTTACTTCATAGTATCAATCATTTCCTGGATTCTCTATTTTCAGCGCGGTTAACTTAGAAAATTTTCTAATTATATTAGTCATTATTATTTATTATTTATTATATTATTATTTTTATTTACCTCTATATTTATAATTTATTTATTTATTATTTATATATTTATTATTTATTATTTATTATTTCCTTTTTATTATTTATTATTTATTATTTATTATTTATTATTTATTATTTATTATTTAATTATTATTATTTATTAATTTTTATATTATTATTATTATTTATATTTATTTAATATATTATTTTATAATTAATATATTATATATTATTTATTAATTTATATTATATTATATTATATTATATTATTTATTATATATATTATATAATAATATGATTTAGACTATTAGACTAGTATTTAATTTAATATTTTAATTATTTATTATATTTTATTATAATATATTAAATATACATCTTTATACTATTTATTTTTATAATTTTACTAATTATTATTAATTATTATTAATTATATTCTAGATGGTCGATACTCTTGGGTGAAAATTGAAATTTCTTATATAGTTATTATTTCATATATAATAATTAATATTTAATTTATAAATTTATTTTATATATTAATATTATATTATTATTATTATATTATATTTATTATATTATTATTATATATATATTTATATTATATTTATATATTAATTATATTATTATATATTATTATATATATATTATATATTTATAATTTATATTATTATAATATTATATTAATAATATATATTATTTATTATTATATTTATTATTAAACTATATTTTATGTTTTTTCTCAAGACTGAAACAATTTAATTTAATAATTTATTTATATAGATTAATATATATATATTATTATATTATTATATATTTATATTAATTAATTATTAATTATAATATTATTATATTATTATACGTTCATATTTGCATCACTATTCCAATGCTTGTGTAAATAATTATAATGTGCTTTGTTAGATGATTTTTGAAAATTAAAATTTTTAATTATAAATACGAAATTATTTTATAATATAATAATTTTAATAAACTTTATATTATATTTTGTAGCTGAGATGCAGTTCTATTCATGATATTTTTGACTATTTGCACTCAATATTATAACTTACAATCACTTATCAGATTGTCCAAAGTTATACGAATATATTGTGGACTATTATTCTCTTTTACATGATTTGACTCTCAGTTATTTTATACTCTAAACAATATTATTAGATGACATTCAGTTATTATCGTATCTTTGCCCATTTGTTATTATTTACCGAATTTAAACTGTATTATTAATTTCTCTTTTTAAATTCATAATTCACATAAAAGCATCTTTCAGCTTTTCACTCTAAAATTCAGGTAAATAGCCATTGATTTTAGATAATTTAAATTAAGTATTATTTATAATGCAGCTTTTTTTTATATTTTTCTAACAAAAATTTTGAAAATTTTTCAATTTCATTGTAATGTACAAAATATAATATGGGACTATGAATTCCAATTTTTTGGCGTTATTGTGAGCTACTTAAGTCTTGAAGCCCCCATTTATTCACTCACTCACCCGCTAAATTTAAAATGAATATTACTAAAATTATAAAATATCAGTTATATTATATATATTCAGTTACTCTCACTCGATATTTTATGAGTACTCACCTATATATAATTCACCTCATATATCTGTATTATTTATTTTTTTTTTAGCTCTACTTTTAAAACGTTGATATTGCAGGGTGGTTTTTCACTTGTTAGTATCTTTGAGAGAGTTAGTGCTATATTTTCTTATTATCTCAGATTTTATTATATATTATTTTCATAAATAAATTCCAGTATTTATTTTATTTGAGCATTTTTCAGTTATCATTTTCGAGAGATATTTTTATTCGTAATAAGATCTTATTTAAAACTTTATGATTTAATTTGTTATTAGATGTAGTGTATTATTATTATTTACTCATATTACTTATTATTATTTGCATTATAATGTTATTTCATATTATTATTTATGATATTTTTTTCACTAAAATATTTTTTTTGAGAGTTTTTTTTTCGAATATGTATTGTACCAATTTTCTCTTATAATCACATTTTTATTTTTATTATTGTGATTTTTATATATTTTATAATAAATTATTTTATTATTCTTTAGTTATTTTATTAATTCTTATTAGCTAATTACAATTTATTATATTTATTATATATTCAATAAATATAAATATAAATATCAATTATTTTTATATCAGTGGCTATTATTGATATATTGTCGATAAAGAGATGCTTATCATAATTTTTTATTTCATTTTAGATTAATTTCTTTGTATATTTGCAAAATAGTGTTTTAATGAATATATTTTTTTATACAATGTTTTATTCATTCATAAAAAAAAAAAAAAGATTTTCAATTTTTTTTCTAAATTTATTTATTTATATTCTTTTGTTAGTTGTATAATCAAAAAATTTTAATTCTACTCATAAAAGATGTCATTTTTGATCGATTTATTTATTGTTTAGTATAACATTATTAAGCTCCACTGAAAATAATTTGATGTTGATC
>JABUQX010020252.1:0-80011 GCA_015478945.1 Trachelipus rathkii
AGAAGAGAGATGAGAATTTATTTAAAATAATATAGTCACCATTTTGTAAATAATTTTTGTACATATCAAATAATAATAAATTTATTTACAATAAACAAATGTTAAAATAAGATACTATATATACTCATCATAAAAATCCTCTATTTAATAACGATATGTCTTAGTATACCTACTTATTTTAATAAGGCAGAAAATTGCTCTCAACATTATATCCTTGAACTTATAGGAGGTACAATAGACTGTAATTGTGTCAAGCAGCATACTCACAAAATTTAAGAGATAGTAAATTAGTGAATGCTTCTATTAACGTTAACTTATATCATTTGATTTCCGTCATATTTTCATTATTTTATGACATCTATGCCTATATATGGAATTCTACTTTTAATTAATTCATATAGAGGATTTCTAAGATAGAATTTTTTTAATGGTATATTGTTTTAATTATTTCAACGCTTTTTGCAATACTCCAATTTATCCCCATTATCTGTCAAATTATGACTTTATTATATATTGCATTACTGTACATAGAATAACTATCAATAAGAAGTGTATTTACTGATAACATATGAGCTTAATATCTGATCGTACCAGAATTTTATGCTGAATATAGTGTTATAATTTATTTAAAGTCTAAATTCCAATGAGCTAATTTTCACCTAAGCTTTAATTATCAGATCCTCAGTTCTGAGAAAAGATTTCTGTAAACAAGAGATGCCGACACATGATATTATATTATTCAGTTAACATTCTATTCCTTCTTTCATTTAGGAATGTTTATGTAACATAGTCCCCCTCCTTCTCAATAATAAAATTTTAGAAAGTCTTACAATATATATGAATCTTCTGATCCAGAATATTATTTGTTGTAAAGTATGGTGTTTTAATATAATATTCTTCGAAGGTTCGATTTTGGTCAGCCAACTGACTATCATATGAGATATAATTTATACTAGGAGTACTATAGGAACTCTCATTTATTATTCAATATTACTAACTTTTATATTTATAAAATATTTAGACCCTTCTTCTCTTTATAATATAGTCATATATAAGTCCATTGTTATCTTTGTTCCATTCTTGTCTCTTGACCTAAATGACATCTTTTCCGCTGTGAATCTTCAGAACTTCATTAATTATGGGGTACAGTGCTGCTTGCCTCATTTATCTGCGGCCTTTCTATCAAGTCATAATTAACGCTTGTATGAAGTATTGTGGAGATCCTCAAACGGCGATTAGTATTTTTTTGTAATTATTTGTTTCATTTTATCATTGTCAACAATTACACTAATTTTTTTACACTAGAAATTAGTTATGATATATAATTAATTTTTAATAAGGAAAATATATGAAAAAAGGATTATATTTTCCGTTGTTGATTAGCAATATTTCAACTAGTTTAATCAGGTTTTTTACTCTAACATGTGGTGAAAAAGGGGGTAAATTATCAGGGGAATAATAGTTCGTTTATTAATTATACATATATAAGTTTTATTATAGTTTTGTATCCTGTGTTGAAAAATTCATATTACTTTCATTCATTTGGGCATTCAATATAAAAATCAGTATCTACATTTTATAAGCTTCCTCTTGGTATCCTTATAGCACCTTACTATTTTACGTTCCCTTATTATAATTTTCATTTGATATATACTGGACATGTTTTGATACGTTATATCTGTATACTTATAAAGCTAATTACTTTGCCTCATTGAGATTATTCAGAGTTTTTAAAAAAGTCAGTAACAAATTATATACTTGATATGTCGCTGAAAATGTTAAGGATATTGTGTCCCTCTATTTACTCATTATAGCCTAAAACGTTTATAGAAATATTGTTTTAATTTCTATCTATTTACCACATTAATCAATATTGTTCAAATATATTAGTTTAGCCCATTAGTGTAATGCATCACATTTTTTAAATGATAGTAGCGTCCCTTAAATGACAATTTTTGTTTATATTTTTTTGGCACTTATTCCGAGGTTCTTTCTAGTAAATATGTGTGAATAGTTACCATAGTATATACTTTTTATATAAAAGGAAGATCAATAGCAAGTTTCGACTGATGTCTAATCCCAACACTAAGCCAAACGATACTATTTAAAATTCTGGTTCTATAGAGTCAGAAGAAAAAACAAAGTATTGAGGTTCTATTTCTTAACTAAATCAACATTATATTATCAAAATTGTATTTTTTTTATATATTTTGCACGCTTGTATTTGTATTAAATGAGTATAATTACATTGAATCTCATAAAAGAAGTTTCCACTTTTTTAGCTTACAATTATTTTAGAATATTAAACAGTTGGATCCTATTTACTATCTTATTTGCTATCATACTCTTTTATTTTAATCAACATTGTCAGACAATAGTCTGGATGAGAGACGTATTAAATATTGAATTAAATTTAACAAGTGATAAAACTAGTAGATGTATAGTGACCCCATGAGTAACTGGTAGTTTATAGGTAAACCCTTTCGTGCATGATCGAAACTGATAGTGATTCTCAATTTTGTTAACCATTTCATATTGACAATGAAAGTACTTTTATCTTTACCGAGTGAGTAATATATATCATGTTTTTGTATGATGTCCAGCAGTCTGATATTATTGTAGTATTTGGTTTAATTTATTTTATTTTATTATCTAAAGAATATATATATAAAACTTAATTAATATAAAAGTTATATCCTAATGATATGTTAGTATCATTTATTTATTAATATAATAATAATATCCACACAAGCAAATATTATTCATCATAAAAAGTAATTAATATTAATATATAAATATATAATAATATTAATAATATTATTATATTAATATATAATATATATTATATATATTAATAATTATAGTATCGATGAGTATATATATATTAAATATATATATAAATATTAAAATTATATTTTTATATTAATATATTATATATATAAATATCATATATTATATATTATATTTATATATATTATATTATTATATATTATATATATATATATATATATATATATATATATAATAATATTTGAGTAATTATAATAAGAATTGAGAGTGATTATTATTTATTTATAAAATGAGATTAATTATTAGATATTATTATTGTAATTAAATAATATGACATTTTATATAATTAAAATACATCAAAAGTTATTAATATTAATATTATATATATATATCAATATTAACTACTATAATTTGTTTTTTTTTAAATCCTATTGTATAATAGATTTGTAGTTTCCATTTATCTTATATTTTAGGTTATCCTGCTAGCGATTTATCAAAACCAATTTATCTGTTTAATGAAGATATATGAAAATATTTGTATTAAATAGACATATCAAAAGTGAATTTAAGGTAACAATTAATTATTTAATCTTACTGCAGAAAATTTATCTTTAAATGGAAACACAACCAGTTAAACATGGAAGAGTCGCATAATAAATATAATAATAATATCATTAAAAATTATTATTATTTATAATTAATTTTTAATAATTTAAGTTATTAATTTATTAATTAATTTATATATTATTATTATTATAATTTAATTATTTAATTAAATTATATTTATTAGGGAACTACATAGTAAAGTTTATTATGTAGTTTTATGGAACCATTTATTCGTAGATATCATCTATCATACATATTACTCAATTTAATTTCATTATAAAATATCTTATATTTATTAATATATTATATTATTGTTTATTATATATTAACTTATATATTATTATTATACATTATTAATTAATCATAATAATTTGTTTATATTATCTTATACTATTGTATAATATATTATGCACTAATAATTATTTATAATGTAGTAATATTTATTATAATTATATTAATATATTAACTACCTGTTAGTTAAAAATACAAACAATTAAAAGAATTAACACAATTATTGTTTTTTTTTTCAATAATTTTTGTTGATATTTGCTGGCTTCCCCTTAAAAAAAACTAATTACCGGTTCGCCCAAAAATGTGGTAACCGGCTCCAGGTCACCACTCTCTGAATCAACCCGAACGTCTTTTAAAATATCCTTTGATAAAACGTTCCTCGATCTACAGTTTTTCATATCCTTGATCCTATTGTTATTTATTATCTCGGCATTCACTCGCTCCAGTTACTCTCTAAATATATATTTATGCCTCCGGCTTCCGGCTATCCGGCGCAACCTATCAATAACCTATTGCGTCATTTCCGCGCATCCGGCTCTAAGCTTCTCATGGCATCCTGAGCTTCTGGAGGCCTCCTGCAAGATCCTTGGTTGAGACGACACCTCTATACCAGAGATATTTTAATTTCTTTTTATTCGGATATTCATAGATGCTCGTAAATATAGAGTAAATTGTGTGAAAGATTTAAGACGAGAGATTACAAGAATTAAGATATTCCCAATGATATGAAATGAGTTTTGAAGAATGAAGGTCGAGTACTAATCGATCAATGCGAGTTGTGGAAATAGAGTAGAAAGATGCAGATAGTGAGAAGATCATTAATGAAAAATTAAGTTTATTATGAATTTAATTATTATGCATGATAAATATGTTAGAATTTAATGTTAATTCCTGAAGGACATCTCAAATTAATAACAAAATTAAAAAAGTATAATGCCTAAAACATCGAGTTCACCTGTTCACCAACTAGCCACTGTATATATATTAAGAATGCGATTTTCGATATGAAATATTAGAGACTCTATAATAGTAATAGTCTATATAATAATGGAGGATAAAACACCATAGAGATGGGTGAGCTATTTGTGAGAGCAGTGACACTTTGCCAAATAATTATTATTATTATTATTAATTATTATTATTCCAGTCAATATATTGCATTTAGGATAGGTTATTCATAAGTTCGACCTACTATACCATGCTAAAGTTGCTTTTACTTCATTATATTAACTTCGAGTTTATTATCTCATAAGAAGCTGAAAATTTAACTTTTTAAATACTATATGTAATATTATAGGAAAGTATTTATATTCTATGTGACTAATTAGACCTCGAGCGCAGGGTAAATACCGTACATGTGGCAGATTTATTGAAAGAAGGAATAGAGATTTACCTAAGTATATTGATTTTCTAAAAGTAAATGAGAAAGTTGAAGAATGATTCATATATGAGATTCTTAGATTAGAATAATTCAATATTGATGTAGCTTAATTGTAGGGTAATTATATGATTAGATAATAGTGATCTAAGTAGAGTGCTATTAATTTTTTTTAATTCTGAGTGATAATCGAGTTATGTAACTTGAGCAGGCGCTCTTAATTTACATAACACCTATTATTGAGAGAGTTAATAGTTGATTATTATGTAGTTAGAGTGTATTAATCATTAAATTGATAATTAGTTGATAATCATTATAGGGTCGGTGGCCAGAAACGGTAAGTACTCAATCTTCTATTCAAAATCATGTGATGTAGGTTAATTATTATTATATTATTATTATTATTATTATTATTATTATTAAAGCACTTAACACCAAGTAACAATGAATAATTTCCTTAAAACGTTCATAAAGATTTCAGGAGTCCATGCACGTATCGCCGATCAATTAATGCTGAATATAACTCACGTGCCCACCAGTTATGGACACTAGTAATGAGGGGAGATTTCTGAGTAGTACGATATGAGGATACCGAGGAGGAATGCCCCCTATATATCGTTCCCAGGTTTATGTTGCATATAGGTTTAACATCATATTTTAGGGTTATGGGACCAACTAGATCTGTATATATTCGTGGCCCTTCTCAATTCTCAACAAGTTGAAGAAATGTTAGCACCTTAGTCACCTTATATAAAAATTTCGTGCGAGAGTATATGTAGTATCACCCACGCACCATAGTCAGATTCACTACAACGTCTCGTTCTAGTAAGCAGTTTTTTTGGTAAGGAAGGGTACTGCTGGTATGCAGTAAGAACTTTTCCTTACTTCCTATATGGAAGATCGCGAAGGAGGTTAGCTCACTTCTCCGATTATTCGCATCTACTCAGAGTCCCTGCTTTCGCCCGTCGAACGTAGTTCACCGAGCTGTGTACGCTCTGTCTCGCTGTTCCGAATCCAGCGCACCATACGGATTTATTCTTGCTGAAATGAGAATTTACACATAGAAGTGATTACGGTCTGAGATAGAAGTAAAAACTTATACTATTTTTTGATACTCTACCAATACACGGTAGCACTTTGTGTCCTTTTCTGAGCAGACATGGCCAGACAAGAGACCCCAGCGATTGAAACATTGGTAGGTGAATAACGACAGAAGACACGGTATAAGAGTTGATTTCTAGCACAGACATAGGGAGAAAGGTATATTACACGCTTTGGTCTCATCTCCCCACTCCACACTTCGAGTGTACATAGGGCTTCCCAATCCTCAGGCGGCTTATTCCGGCGTGGGGCTGGACGACCGGCGTAAGGAGTTCAATCACCAGAGTCTAAGATGGCAGGGTTTGCCTCCCAATTATAGCGCTTAGGTCGGGTGGATTAGGGGAAGGCTCCTCGCCACACAGGCAGGCCCCAGCCCCAACCGCCTTTGCCGATCAATTTGTAGGTTATGTCTCGTTAAAGAAAAAACGTCGTAGGGCAGCATTGAGGGAGGCTTTTGGCTGGACAGAGGTGAGACATATAATAATCTAAGAGTTGTTTACAGCGGAGAATATTAGGTTTGTATGGCGTACCAAGATTCACGGGAATAGGAGCCGGGAAAAGTGGTGTATTTATAGGAGAGAAGGACAGTGGTGAAACATAAGGTCCAAGGGCTCAAGAACTTTGGTTGGGACGATTCGGAATGTGTAGGTTTTTTAATTTAGTCCTCCAGTATCGTTGAGAATGCCTAATGATTCGGCCTCCTCTTACCACACTATGAATAACAGTACTTGCAGCTAATTCCATCTTTGCCCAACTCATCTACCAGGTGTTGTGTACAATTGAAATCCCTAAATAGAGGACCTCAGTATTTGGATGAGAAGATATAAAGTCTCGTGAGAAAATTAGTAAGATATTCAAAAAAGCAGTGGAAATTCTGAGTTTTATATTAGTTTTAGGGTTTAGAATACAAGTACAATGCACATAATGATTCACCATTAAGATTATCATTGCATAATAGACTTTGCAATAGAATTATAGTGATTTGTTTTAAGCCGACATGAGACATTTCGGAAATTGATTATGAAGTAGAACGATTATCTTTTTCACAGTGAGTGATTAAATATACAAAAATGATAAAGTTTTAAGTATTTAGCCTCTCTATGGACAACACAAAGGTAAACTCCACAACCCACCTCTAATACAGACGGGAAATTCGGGACTGAATAACCCGTACTCTCACTTTTACCGTTGTGGGACTAATTTTATATTTAAAACGAAGTAAGGGTTAAATGAATCCTAGCCTATTATCCCATGTGGATCTTTACAGAAGGAGCAATAAAGGTTTATATGAATTGAGGTATAGTAAGAGGTGTATATTTACACGGGATGCAGAGTAAATTGTCAACGCCATGATTATGTTTAGTAAAGTAAGATAGTTAAAAGTATATATATTTATTACCGCCGTCGCCGAAATTTCGTGCGGTGAATATAATCTGCCATCTATATCAATTCTAACTATATCATTGTCGCCTTTTGCAACATAAACTACAGATAAATACACAAACAGACAATAAAGAAAAACAAACTCACATACGTGGAAATCAGGATTAAAATTTAATTCCCACTAAAAATAGGCTAGAAATTTAGACCCGTATTAGGTTAAAAGCTAAAACTATAGTATTAAATAAATACGTAAATATGACGAATCTTTAAAGTTAAAACATTATAGACTACCACATATAATATATATATAATAATAGAGTTACCTCTCACCTATTAGATATATTTTAAGTGATAATCCTTGAGAAAGATCATTTAAAGGATTTAAATAATTATATAATAACCGTTTAGATTATGTTTAAGTATAGAATAGATGTTATTGTTTTTAAAAGTGCTATAGATAATTATAGCTCAATAGTAATACGTTAATTTTATGATATCACGGATTAAGGTTAGTAACGTAAATGCCATTAGTACTTTATGTTACTACGTTTATGCTTATTTATTTAATTAAGTTGGTTAAGGGAATAATTTCATATCTTACTAGTTTAATAGTATCTACCGTATTTACTTTTAATTTATAATTTAAGATCTTAAATAGGATAGGAATTTAGCTATTTTTTTATTAAGTTTAGTTTATTATAAGTTTAAGTTTATTATAACCTCATCGTTTATAGTTATTTTAAGATTATATGACTTTAGTTAGTTAGTTAGAATCATAGTATTTAGTTAGTTTAGTATTAGATATAGATTAGATTAATAGTATTAGTTATAATAAGTATTAGTTTATGATTTAAGTATTACGTTATTAGATTAGTATAGTATTAGATTTATATTAGTAATTATTAGTTAGTATTAGTATAGTTTTATTATGTATAGCGGAAGTGTTTTATATTAGTATTATAGTTATAGTATTTATTGTTAATTTTAAGTATTAATTATTAAAGTATAGTTATTAGTTAATAGAATTATAGTTTAGAAGTATAGTTAGATTATGTTAGTTAGTATATTTAAGGGTTTAGTTTAGTTCCGTTAGAATGTCAAGTTACGCTTACCAGCTAATCTGGAAGTAGTTTTAGTCTATATCGTTAAGATTTTATTTAAACTTGGAGTTTACAAGGAACTAGAACCTCTAATTATATATTTGTTTTGAAACTTAAAAAGTTTAATAATTTTATTTGTTATAAAAAATTGGTTAGGTTAAATGGTTGTTCTACAATTGCGTACAATCATTCCAAACTTTGACCTTGTTTATGGTAAGGTAAAATTAAAGACTCGGAAAAAATATAATTATATCTATAATAATAATTATTTTAGCCTCTAACGTTTACTGTAAAATTTGTAGAAGATCATCTAGGCAAAAACCAGAGTCATCTCTTGCCTGACCTTAGAGGGGGTAAGATAAAAAGCTTAAAGATATATGGATTATTAACAGAGTCGGTAAGGTTATAATCTACGGACCTCAATAATCAGGTGTAGAGGTAAATAAACATAACAGGGGATAGGATGGAGGGATGAACTTTCTCCCCTCTGTCCCACAAATTCACAGGAATAATTAATCAACTAATGCCTAATCAACTAATCTTAATCACCATAATAATCCAATCCCACTTCTTCGTGGTAAGCTCCCTTTTAAGAATTTTATATGATAATACTAAAAATAAATAAATCGAAAAAACTATATTATAATATTACGAATTATATATTAATATAATAATAATAAATAATAATATTATTACTTACAAATACATATAAATGTATTATGTTCTACTGTTCAGGTAAAAATTAAATAATATTAAATCAAACAAAGGAAATTAAATTAATTTATATAATCAATTTAGACTAAATTTAATAAAATAGTAAATTAAACATAAAAAAAAAAATAATAATATTAATTATAATTAAATAATAATACATAATAACATTAATATTTATAATATTATAAATATATATATTTACTCTAATATAAAACATATAATATAATTAAATAAAATAATTTAAATTAAATATTAATTAATAAAATATAATAAAAATATTAATATAATATAAATAATATATTATAATTATTAAAAAAATAATATAATATATAATTATATAATAATATATAAAATAATCATATAAATAAATAATAAAATTAAATTAAATTAAATATAATATATTATATTAAATAATTAAATAATTAATTATGAATTAAAATTATAATACTATTTATAATTTTAAAAAATTTAATAATACTATAATTTTAGATTCAATCTGTCTAAAATATAAATTATATTATCAAATTAACAATTAATATTAATGTAAAAAATAAAGTATGGATAGTTCACAAGGGCTAAGGGCAAAATCGGTTGGGCTAGGTGATATTCTCTTAATTCGATTCTGACCTCAAAATGCGGACGCTTTTCTATTCCAACGAAAAAGTGGCATCTAAAACACTCATACTTGGTTTTCAAAACGATACATATTCCTTTGCTGCACGAGATCGTTTCTATCAGCAAGAGAGTCATCCAATATCGATCTCGAGGCAAACAACTTAGTTGTAAGTTTAAACTGAGTCCCTGTCGCTTGAGATAATTGAGTCGATGTGGGATGGTTCTGTTCCTATTTTAAAACTCCAGCCAACTTAAATGAGAACATAAGCGGGACTAATCTTGCACCGGTTTGAAGGCCCTGTTTCCCTATTTTTGTTCCTTTCAACTCGCACGGCGTGGGACGTCGGATTAACTGATGGCATTGCATAGTCTTCTCTATTCCTTACCTTCCTTTGGATTCTCTTCTCAAGGTTGTAACGCTACCTAATTTGACCTGCAGATTGTAAAACCCCTCAAATGAGTTGTAGACCTGTTTGGCCTACGTGAACGGACCAATTGCAAATATAACATTTTCGTATAACGGGATGCCTCTAATTATCGACTCGCTATGGAAACTTATATGAGACGATTCTACAGAATCACGTGTCGCGGGTGGGACTCACGGGAATGGCATTACCTTACCTCCGGTAAGTGGAGGGAGTGTGCTTCGTGCCTGAAGAGGCAACCGTCAGAAATTTTCTCCTCACTGAGCTTATATATCAGCTTATAACCTCATGATGCCTGCTATACATGCAAAAACTTTCTCTCAGTGTTGGAAAAAGACGCTGCAACTATAGTGTGATCGAGAGACCTAATATCTCGGTTAAACAAGAGAAGAAGTGGCAGAGGAGCGCTTCGGATCCTTTCAAATCTAGTATTGCTCGTCAGCTTCTCACTACAGGCTCTAATACCTGGATTTATTCTAACTAAGATCTTGGGGTAAACGGCCCTCTCATAACTCTCAATTCTTAGGACCATTGGTGGGGAATATTCTTCAAAATAACTACTATTTTCTTTCCGAACGCTTTGTTTATGGGGCGTGTACCGAGGTGCGGATGCTACAGGAGAGTGCGTTATGTCCTCGTGATATGAGCTATCCGATAAACATCTTTAATTAACTCAGACAAATAACGCAGATATTCTTTGAATCAACATTAACTTCTAAAGAGCATATAAACGCACTTGTAAATAAAGTATCGAAATAAATGTACACACTGGTAAAATTAGCAAAATTTGAATCAACATTCCAAACAAATAGACTTACTTAATTGTATCTCTGTGCGAGTGTAGTAGATGTCTACTGCGTCACTGTGTGCTCTCAACGCCATGACCCGTCGGCTTTGGGATTTTCGTCTATCTCACATTAGTTGCTTTGACATTAATGCTTCTGAAAGAATGTTCCTTACAAAATCTGCTTCAAATTATCGGCCTGTTGTTGAATGGGGCACGCGGAAAATCTTTGTCTATTCTTTCCCGTTCGGGTCAGTACAAACTAAAAAAAATTAAATGCCTAAAGTATATGGGTGTGGTAGAGTTCCGGTGCCTCTCTTCAAATGAATATTAATCTAATGGAATCGTTAGTGAACAGAAGGAATCTATTAAATCTAATAAAACTTTTAAATTTATAAATCTGTCTCATGATTATATTTTGCGATAAGTTACAATTAGATTGTTGCATTTCTCTGCCTCGTCTCCAACTATCGTGTAAATCAACACATTAATTCGGACTGTACTTAATATGGCTCTGGAGACTAAGTTTCAAACGACCACACTAATCACATACCTTGTCAGAGAGGCGCTCATCTCATTCTGTACCTTATCGTATTTCTCTTTTAATATCAAACACTAAATTTACCATCTCGTACTAAACATTCGATTCCCATTCTGAGCTTGATCCTGTAGCTCAAACCTGTGTTCTATCAAACTTGTGAATTTATTCTTAAAATCACTTCAACTGGTAAACTTCACCATACAAGATATCTTCACCTCCATTCTAAGAGTATCAAACATTTAAATGATTTTTAGACTGAATGGCTACTCTTATTCCTCAAAAGCTTTCCTATTGCTTCTTCGACCGTGCGATTCTCCTGGTAACTTAATCTGAACTCTATCTTACCATTTTGAGATATATAACTACATCCTTTGGGCACTTAAAATACATAAAAACACATAAAAGAACACACAAGTCTTGGGAAACCTTCCACATATACTACTAAATATTCGAAGTTTCTCGTAGGTGAGCGAGGCCAGGAAACCACAAAAAATGGAAAATGTAATTCGTATAATATAGACATTTTTATTTCAAAGAGAACATTTTTATATTCCACTTACAATTCAAACTTAGTAAATACGTCTATGATTTAAATAACAATTGGTACAACACTATTTGAGTAACGTTTTCTATAGAATTAT
The DNA here is from genome assembly GCA_015478945.1 of Trachelipus rathkii. Lineage (NCBI taxonomy): Eukaryota > Metazoa > Arthropoda > Malacostraca > Isopoda > Trachelipodidae > Trachelipus > Trachelipus rathkii. Next base: position 12,370 of record JABUQX010020252.1, read on the forward strand.
TATACTCTAAATATATATATATATATATATATATCAGTGATGAGGGCTCAGGTTTATATTCACCTCAGGCTTTTTGGATAGGTAGTTAGAAGTCCAAAAATCTATAAAAAGAACTTATTATAAATAATTGAGTCCTGATACTTTCTAAGTTCACTATTTTCACTCTATATCTTTTGCTGGAGCGCGTGAGAGATGTTTAGGTTATGCACTTATACTTTCTTTCTATAGGTACCTATATAACATAGTAATGAGCTGTGACAGGGTGTGATGACTATTCGAGGTAGACTTCCACTCGGTGCTACGTGAGCCTATATATATTCCTTTATAAGTGAACTATATATATAGCCTCATCCAAGCTGATACGCGCGAGGCACAAGTGAGGTGCTGTGCAGCACATATAGCAATCGACTTGAGTTGGGTGCTGCATGGGCGATCGAGGCTTATGTCACACACCACATGGATTCTTACCACTAAATCGGTCTCTGCGAGATTGCGCAAATTACACGCATCTCTCTTTACATGCTGCCACTCGGACAGGGTGGTCAAAATATTTCAGAAGGGAGCAGTAATGATTTAGGTGAGGATTTCTCTGAGAATTCGTAGGTGCGGAAAATTGTGACCTCTCGCTTTGCCACATAGCCGATATCCTATGATATACACTAACCAGCACAACTTTTAATCCTCTTCCACTCTAAACAGCCCAGGAGGCTCACTGTCTCTCATTCCTTCAGTGCGGGTCACTTTAGCTGTATAGGGTGGTCCAAAGATATTTTTTTTTGTTTGGAGAATGGAAAACACAATACACTAAAATATACTTTTTGAAATATGGCTATAAATCCGGGGGCCCGGTTCAGACGTCCCGTGATTCAGCTGGCTGAGTAAACTGTAAAAATATGATAATAAGCGAAATATTTTATGTAATCGTATTAGGTGGGGATTATTTTATTGAGGGCAATAAGAGGATATTATTATCAGCCATTATAATAAACTGCTATTTTAATTTTAGAAAGCTTAGAATTATATTATATTAAATTCTATTGTTGAATACTAGGTAAATATTGATGAATTCTACTTGTCCACTTTATGTAGAAGATAATTTGAAAGGGAGTGCAACGATTAGCGGAAATACATATATTTTTTGAGATTTATTTGACAACAATAATATCATTATTATCAATTATTTTCAATGATATATATTATTAATTAATAACTAATATTTAATTTGTAAGGAGAGATAGTGATTTAATCTCGGGGATTAGGTTATTTATGTAATTTTAAATATTTAAAACAAATAATTCCGTGAAACTACGGAATAACGCGTAGAACGTAGTACTGGGTGTCGGATCATGCAATGCGGGGTAGGCGGTTTTTGCTGATAAATGTAACGGAGCTTTTGATGGTCCCTTTTGAAATTAGGTGCGGTAGGAGCACACTAGCGGGGAAACAGAGTTAACCGTATATATTTCTCAGAAGTAGGTATGCGATATTATTAGAGGTATGCTGTACTAATTAGGCATGGACTTGTTACCCCTATAAGTTAAGTTATAACGAGTGAGGTGCCCATCACTCTGATATTATATAATTAATATAATTATATATATATACATTATATATATATATTATTATATTATATATATATATATATGATAAATAAATAATCATTAATATATAATTATATATTTATAATTTATATATATAATATATTTACTATAATAATAATAGTATATAATATAATTAATATAACTTTATATATATATTATAATATCGATATTATTTATATAATAATATATATATGTAAATAATATAAATTATAAATATAATATATTTATAATATTATAATATATATTTATATTATTATTTAATAATAATATAATATATGATAAAAGAAAATATATAAAGAGTGAATAAAAAAGTAGAATAAAATAATAGTAGCATAATATATAGAGATACATACTATTATGTTAAGGGAAGGAACATTACCTAGGAATACCTCAATATAGGTTACGGTTTATGGTGGTAAGTGAAGAAGTATTCGCCCGGAAAGGTCAAATAATTATAGATATGACTTATTATATCTTACAAGTAATAGAAATAGTAAATAATGTAGTGAGGGAAGTAAATATAGTTTATGCGTAACTATTAATAATATCCTCCCGTATATAGCGCGATTAGCAACCACATATTGTATGGAGTAAATAGTAACATCACGGAATACGAAGTAATAGGTAGAGAACTTAAGTTTGTTATAATAAGATAGGAGAGTGAGAAGTGACTCGTAGTAATAGGCATGGTACTAGATTAGCGGGCATCAGTCATGGTAACATTAGAGACCACGCATATATTTACTAATGTGAACTCGGATCTCGCTAAACGGCTTCGTCGTACGAGAGGTGTGGGACCTCAACGAGTGGACAAGAGCGCGAGATTCGCAGGGGAGGATGAGAAAGTACACGGATACACACGGCATCAGTGGACCCAGAGTCTAGAGATGGCGGGGTATTGGAAAACGAGAAGCAGAGGATATCGTACGAGAAAGGCGAGATTCTGCGATATTGAAGCAGGAATGCAAGTCGAGATCTGCGCACATCTCACGTGAACCACTTTATCTGCGAAGACTCTATAGCAGTAGAGAGAGATGAGACTAGAGGAGATCCAGGACAGAGCACGTCTTTGTTATTCCAATTTGGCAAGGTAGGTGGCAGGTAGGAAATTTCAAATTATGTGAAAATGAATAATAAGTATCGCATTTCGGTATGTGGAGTTTTACGATGAGAAAATGTAAAATTTATAACACCAATTCATCATATAGATCGACTATGGCATATTTGGCACAATCCCTTGAGGGGTTTCTGGAGAGAGGGGCCCAACAGCCAAATAAAATTGCTTTTTTGAAATCATCCATCATAATTCTTCCGACTTGGGCCGTATCTTGGAACCTAACTTAACTCTAATACTAAACATACAAAAATAAAGATTACAGCATAGTGGAAAGGAAGAGTATGTAAAAAAAATACATTAAATAGTAATATGGATACGGCTGAACTCGCGTGGGCAGGCAACGATTTCGCTCTAAACGGAGCACAGCCATTAAGGGTTTCGACCATTACTGTCGCAAGTCAAGTATGAAGACGTATTAAACCACGAACCATAGTTAGAACAAGTGGGGACGGCTTTCACATGCGTTTGTTTTTCACGCGCAAACCTCATAAGATCAAATTCAGTGAGACGAGTCATTCTTATGTGGATATGAAAGTTAATGCTACATTCTAATGCAGCAAAATTCCTCTTGGATATACCACTATAAGGTAATGCGTGAGAGAGTAGTCTGTTATAACCTCGGCGCCTTGTGCGTACTGCTCACTGATTATACTCTTCCTGTTCCGGGACATGGTTGGTTGTCAAAATTCAGTATTTCGTTTATCACAATCGAGCTAAAGATAAGAGCTCAGGGCACTGACTAGTGTCGATGGCGCGCACCTCTCTGTGGTATGACCATCAATGGGATCAATCACATTCAGGACGGAAATGGTTCAGATTGATCCAGCCATGTTATTTTAATTATGGAATGGATGAATGTAGTGAGGCTAAATATTTGATTAATTATACAGCATAAGTGAAAGTATTAGATAATCTATACCAGTACTAGATACGCTGAGGTAATTACTTAGTGATGCGCTGAGTTGATTGTGCTCTATGCTGTCGCGAGAACAACATAAACCAGTCATAATAAATGAAGTAACAGTAGTATAAAGTTTCCAAAAGTGAAAATTTTTTAATTTCACTCAAGTGAATTATTGGCGTGGAAGATGAAACGGCGAAATATTACTATTTAATTTATAGTAGTGAAAGTAACCTGTAGGTGTGAACATGAGATAGAGAGCATTAACAATATAATGTGGACTTACAGAATACACTTACAGTATAGAACATCAGTGACAACAATAATAGAGTGAACGATAATAGGTAACTGAACTATTTAAAAATAACTAAGGTAAAGAAGTCAAGCAATGTACAATATGGAAGGAAGTGAGACTTATAATGACCTAGCCGTGTAAATGGGAATTGGTCGAGGAGTGGGTTTGTTCATATTTACGAAGGTATTACCTTTTGAAACACAATTTCCTATAGGTAAAAAGAGAATTAATCATGCAAATAAGATAGATAGATTGGAATCCTTTATGTAATAGTTTATATACCTGTCACTCTTAAATTGAGAATGTAGATATCAAGAGTGTTATTGACAGAAGTAGTGGTACGGTTTGTAGTATAAATTTGTATTGTATGTACATTTTAATTGGATTATTATATACCTAATGGAATTAGCAAATATAAGTATATAAGAAGTAAGCAGGGTCATATTATGCGTCTTGTAATTTAATGAATAAACGAAAAGTGGCTGTTATATTATAAAATTATAGGAGAAAGTAGGGTTGACATCAAATATGTTGATAATTGATTCTCTTGGTATTTAATATCTATATTGATATATACCCTACCTTATAGATAGTATTAGTTAAGGATATTGGATATAGTATCTGAACACAGACTACTCAAATATTATGGACAACAGTGTAGAGTAATTAATTATAAGAATCAATGTTTCTATTAATTTAGTTTGCAGGGTTAATTGTATGTGGTTGCGGATTCAATTAAATAAAACTTGACATGATTTTGTCGAAGTTTCTAACGAGTGTGCCAAAGGAAAAGGATTTCGAGATATTATTAATATAATTTAGTTTTAAATTAGTGAGTGTTAATGTTTAGATAATATTAATAAATAAGTCCCACAAAACCCTAAAGGCAATTCGCTAAGACTCTTTGCGAGTAGAGCTCGAGAAATTGAAGGTGATAGGGAAAAGCCGAAGACACCAGAAATCTTTACGTTCATAAACACAGTTCTATTTAGTAAGACGTAAGGGGGTTGTGCGCATACTTTAGATCTTCTCGCGGAGAAGACACTGAGAGGAAATACACGAGGTGACGAAGAGAGAATGTAGGAGAGGGGTTCTAAAATGTCATTTCAAATTCACTTGGGCGTTAAAAGGACATTCTCGGGAACATAGAGATGCAACTTTCCACTCAATCGAGAGAGTAAACCTGTAATTCATAGTATGTATTTGACTTGAGTGTTATTTGTTACAAATCCTCTTATGCATACAATGAAATACTTCGGATCATTGAATCATAAGAAAGTACAATTGATGTTAAGTAGTAATGAGCATATGCTACACGACACGTAGTAAAGCGGTGTGAGGTGGGTGGATTAGAGTATATGGTGCTATCAAGATAATCAAGAAATAGGGCAGTATTAAATGAGAATATTGAATGATGCTATCACTTAATTTTGAAAGACTTGTGGTTGCAAGAAGAATTAAATATATAACTAAACCATTTGTGTATTTATTTATTAAGCAACTAATACTTAGCTTTTTAGAATTGATAAGAATGGAGACTGACGAATCCAGGTTTTTAATTTCCAGTGATTATATAGTAGTAAATATAGGAGAAGGGGTCAAAACCCCAAAATGAATCACTGATCACTTATATACAAAATAGTAAACTTGTTACAGCAAAGGGGAGATTATTATGATTATTGGGACGAAGTGAAAATAAATTATAAACTAACAAAATATGAGTAGTATCACTTTGAAATAGAGAGTAATATTTAAAGTAGAGTACTTATTAATTTTAAAAGGCTTCAGATTATATATTGCTAGAGGTGGGCCTGAGCAGCAGACAGAGACTTGCACGCCACGCAACTTTCTCTCCGCTACTTCGTGTCTCGTACATCTCCTTCTGACAACTCACACTCCACCCAGCAAGTTTATGTTGCGGAATTACGTTGAAAGGAGTATAAATATATCAATTATCATCAGTTGCATACTAAAATCATAATAATAATCAGATAAAAATAATAATAAAATAAATAATCCGAAATATAATAATAAAATAAATATATAAAATTAATAAATAAATAGATATAATATAATAAAAATACTATGAATAATAATAATATATAATATAATAATAATAATATAATAATAAATAAATAATTAATAATATAATAATACAAATAAAATAATAATAATAATTAAACATAATAAATAATACATAATGAATAAAATAATGAATAAAATTATATATTATAATAATATATCACTAATATATATATAATAATAATTATAATATATATAATTAATGTCAGTATATATATATTATAAGAATAATATAAATATATATCATATCTATATATATAATATTATATATAATTAATATATCTATATCAGTGGACTGGCGAAAATCTCCGCGTATCTCCGTCTACTTGAGCTCTCTCGAATCCGGATTCGATTTGATCGAATTCCTAAGCGTGCCTGGAATTTCGGATTCGGATTCCGAAACATTTCCACCAACACGGATTCGGATTTGGCATTCGGATTAAACTCCGAAGGCTGGATTCGATTCGATTCGGACATTTTTACAACATACGGACTCGTAGTTCGAGTTCGATTCCGAATCCGGAATTCCGATCCAAGAGTCCATTTCTTGTTTATAAAGGATGTCAAAAAAGTCATTAAAAATAATAAACAAAAAAACGAAAACTTCAGAATATCAGTCACACTTGCATCACCATTTAGGAGCCAATCACGGAGGTGCTGTAAGAGCCAATCAAGATGCATTCTCATATTATTTGGCTAATCACCGCCATAGGATAAATAGAGGTATATTACATAAACACACACTCCTATTCTTAATACCAAATATGTTATTCAAAAAATTTATTAACTAATTTTTATAATAGCAAGATATAATATGATTCCCGCAATAGTTAATAAATTCATTTAAGAGAATTATCTCTTAAAACATTTTACCCCATGTATCAGCTCATTAACATGCCAGTTTATATCAGTTAAAGATTAATAGAAATTAATTTAATATATACTATATATATATATATATAATAATAATATTTATAATAATATTAAATATTTTTATTTAATATATATCATTATTATAGAAAATAAAAACAAATATTTTCATAATTTAACTGTATGTAGTATATCTACTAAAATATTCGTCATTCATAAATTCACTAGTAATTATATATAATATAATGATAATAGTAGTATAAATATATATATATATTATGAATATATATTATCCTATATATATATATATCACAAATTAATTAAACCCATGGATATAGATTTGATACCCTAGTCAGTATCAAAAAATTAAAAACTATATGATTTTATTTATATATACCACACCACACAAAATTACCGCCAGGTTTGAAATCCCCAACTGACTTGTTTACAAATATATTGGAAGGATTCCGACATCCGGATTCAGCTTTTTGCATGGCAATCGATTTGGAGAATTTTAACACGACACTAGATTCGGATTCGAATCCCTCGAACATTCTGCTGATTCCCGGATCGGATCGGATTCGAACATTTACACAACACGGATTCGGATTTGGGATTCGGGATTCCGAATCCAAAAGTTGCCAGAAATTCGCCTCATCACGATATTATATATAATATATATTTATTTATATATATCTAATATATATCCTATACATATATACTAATATAATATATATATATATATATATAATTATTATATATATTATTATATATATGATATATTACAAAAATTTTTTTAAATATATATATATTACTAATATATAATATACTATATATATATATATAATATTATAGTATCAATAACTAAATCAATATATATATAATATATATTTAAAGACTATTAAATTATAAATATAAAGTTTATATAAGTATTATAATATATATCAATGATTAATAATAGTATATATACTATATATATATATATATATATATATATATATATTCTATAATATATTTATATACTAATAAATAGAATATATATATATAATATCTCATATAATTATATAATACTATACATATATATATTCATAATAATATATATCATTATATATATATATATATATATACCTACCCATATATATATAATATCTCTATATATATAATCTATCTATATATATCTATATATAATACTCAAATAATTAAAACTTACTATATATATAATATATATTTAATATAAACTATAAAAATATATATATATATAAAAATATATATATATATATATATATAATTATCATATCTTATAAATATAATATATATAGATATAATATCAAATAATATAATATAATTAATTTCGTACTACAATTGATTATTTGTAATTTGCTACATATTCGAATTAGGTAAATTTTAAGGCTAGAGTTAGGAGGTTACGTTAGGTTACGTTAGGTTAGTTCCGTTAAGGTTAAATTAGGTTTAGGTTAGGTTTAGGTAGGTTAGTGGTTAGTTAAGGTTAGGTTAGGTTAGGTTAGGTTAGACCCCAGGACCGCTACCTATATGTAAAATGTATTAGTTAAATTTATTCAAATGGCGATACATTTTTTATTGAATTTCCGTTCCTGGATCAACCTCTCTATATATATATATATATATAATTATATATATATACTATATATATATTATATATATATATATATAGTATAGATATATATATATACCCTTCTCTCTCTCTCTAAAAGCTTCATATATATTATATCATATATATATAATAATCTTAATTTATATATATATCTATATATATTTATATATATATATATATGATTCATATATATAATTATAATATATATATATATATAATATATATTCATATATATAATATGATATAGTATATATATATATAATAATAATATAAGTATTACTATTAAGCACATAAAATTTAAATAATAAATAAAAAGATTATATAAAACTCGAAAAAAAAAAGAGAGAGAGAGAGAGAGAGAGAGAGAGAGAGAGAGGGGGGGAGAGAGAGAGAGTGTGAGAGAGGAGAGAAGAGAGAGAGAGAGAAAAAAGGGGGGAGAGAGAGAGGAGAAAAAGAGAGAGAGTAGAGCAGAGAGAGAGAGAGATAGACTAATATAACATTAAAAATTATTACATGTTTTTCACAAAATATTTACACAATACTACCTTTTCGATTCAGCATTTATTGCCAATTTACGAATGATATTCATTTGTTCTTTTTTCTCTCTAAAGACCCTTTTGATAGACAGTGAAGTCATTCTGTATTAAAAGAAAGAGTGAGCCCTTTTTGTTATTCTCATCAAAGCCAGGAAGAAATGTTACGTAATGTTTCCCCATATAGTTTGTGTTACCTTGGAGATTTCCTATGTTTATATCTCATTATCTTTCAAGAACGCCGGCCAGCGTTTTGAGGAAAGAACATGTTCTCAAAGAGGGTAATTTGGTCACAATCTCTCATGGCTTAGATTCTATTTTTCACTAAGTAAATGTAAATAGTTGAAAAACTTTTATATTTTCCGAGAGTTAATGCATTTGCAATTAATTTATATATTATATATATTATATATATTATATATATTATATATATAATATATAATATAATATTATATATTATATAATTATATATATAATATATATATATTTATAATATAAATCATATCTATCCGTATCGCTGATTTTCTTTTTATGAATCCGATATTGATTTACTATATATATACTATATATATATATATATAATATATATATATATATATATTATATATATATATATTATTTATATATATATAATAATATATATATATCATATATATTCATATAATATATATCATATACTATAAAAATATATATATTATACTTATAATAATATATAGTTATATATATAATAATATAATAATAATATTATAATATATTATATATATTATATCATATTTTATATAAATATATATATATTCTATTTATCATATGATTATCAATTATATATATATATTATATAATTACATTTTTTTTCCTATCACACATCATATATATATAACTCTCTAAATATATATATATATATATATATATATAATATATATATATATATATAATATATATTAGTATATATATTATATATATATAATATATTATATATATAATTATATATATATATATTATTAATATAGTATAATATATAATATTAATAAATTAATATCATACAATATAAATATATATTATATAATAATATAATATTATTAATTATAATATATATTAATATATTTATAATATAATTATATATATATAAATTATAATATATAATATATAATAATAAATATAAATTATATATATTATATATATAATTATATATATAAATATAATTTAATATATATATATATATATTATATATTTATTTATATATATATAATTAATATTATAATAATATATATATATATATTATAATATAATATTATATATATATATATTTATATATATATATAATTAATATATATAATATAATAATATTAATATAATATTATAATAGTATATGTATAATATAATTATATATATATATATTATATATATTAAATATATTAAGTATAAAAATTATAATTAATATATATCGATTTAGATTAACTAAGAGTAGATTCCCTATTCATTTATTATATACAGTTACAAGAGAATGTCATAATAAGTGCCAACAATTAGTAATAAATACAATTAAATTAGATATAATTCTAAAATTTAGCCACACAACCACAAATTAATACTCCCGGGCTATATATATTTCAATAATTATTGAGCATTATAATGAAGAAGTTAATATCCAATATTTTTTTAAATTATGATTGAAATTAATAATTAACATAGCTATTTTATTTTTAATAGCGATTTAATTATCTTATAAAAACTAATTTTTTATTTTCAATATTATATAATCATTTTATATTATTTATATATGTAGTATTTGTAATATAAATAAATTTCATTGAGTAATTTGTAATATACCAATAATATTTTCTTATATGATACTTACTGACATGTAAAATTCAACAAGTTATAGTAATTCATATTCGAGGAGTTAAATTGAATATAAATTTTTTAAACAGGGATCAAAATACCACAAAGTAGCAATTCTACACTGGATACTAGGATAAGGCCATTAATCTAAGAGGGGGTTGTACCCAATTTAACCGTTCAGAAGTGCAGGGTACGATATTACCAAGACTAAGAGGAAGGAGCCTCAACTGCTCCCCACCCGACAAATTGCGACCTCCTGGTGAGCCTCGTCATATGTGATTCTGGTGAGTCTTACCACTGAAACTTACCTCGGAGCCGATTCGATATAAGTAATAGGAGTGTCGGCCTCTGAATATATATATAATAATATATATTATATATATATATATATAATAAATAAAAAATATATAAATATATAAATATGTGTAATACTTAAAATATTTTTAAAACCCATCACCCATGTACACAGATACATATATATATATATAATATATAAATATATATATATATATATTATTAATATATATATAATATTATAGTTAAATATATATATATATATTATATATATTATATATATATATATATATATATATATATATAATGTACGCATGTGGGGTAGAGAAGTAGGCACCAGAAGCGACGTAATTACAACCCATTAGGGTACTTCCTAAGCCACTTCAGTGACCAGTGGTTCGCCCCTCTTTCGCTCATATCCACATTCTTCTTACACTGGGGTAGGCTCACCTTATCACGCATCATAAAACACCATTACAAACAACACTTTCCTTTAAAAAGAAAAAAGAAAAAAAAGTCATGACAACTACACAATTGATATCAGAGATGCCTAGAGAAGCCTAATTCACTCCTTTTCATTACTACTTGGAGTGTTGACTGCCTCTGGTGGTGGGGTTCGTGTAGTCACAAAATTGGGAGTTGACGGCTTCTGGCGGTGGGGTTTTGGTGCAGTCACAAAATTGCCGGACTGTTCTGATGGACGTTCTTCTTCTTTCATAAATTTCTGCGACCTTTGAGGTGTTTACACTAAGTTCCGCTTTTTGGACATCACCTCTCCTCCACTAAACCTAATCTCTTATTCTTAATCAAAATTCTGCTGTTTGAGCGTTATTGCAACAAACCCTACTTTGTTGACTCTCGTTATCTCTATCTTCTATTTTCAATCAAAAGACGGTTGTTGTTTCAATGGTGTTTGTTCTCGTGTCTCTGATTTGAAAGTCTTCAGAATTTTCAACCTTATGGCTCAAGCTATTCTGTCAATCTATTACTAAATTCATCTGTTCTGCATATATGTCTGATAACTCTACTGACTATCCGAAATTCATCAACTATTTAAACTCCAAATTAGAACACATTCTCACTTCTCCTTTCTCTCAGATATTATCATTCTTGGTGATTTCAACGTTCACCATCGCCAATGACATTCCTCTAATTCTCAAGATAACCTAGTGAACTTGTCTACCACTTTTCTATCAAGAATGACTTCGATCAGTTGGTGCAGCTCCCTACTTGTATCCCTGCTCGGAGATTGGAGATGAACCGTGGAGATGAACCGAACATTCTATTATTTCTATACCTTTTTCTAATCTCTGTTCATTCTCCTTATTCTGTTAAATTATAACTATCTACTCGACCTTTCCTTCGTTATAGAAACCTGTGTTCATTCATTCTCTGCCGGAAAAACGGGAGGGGCACCTCTCAACCCTCAAACTTTCGAGCCATCGCTCTAACCTCAGTTCTTTCTGGAGTTTTCGAATCTATCCTAAACAAGAAGATTTCGAAACATCGCAATTCTTCACATCTTATCTCTGATCGCTAGTATGACTTTCGTAAGAAATGTTCAACTGGGGATCTTCTTTGCTTTCTTTCTGATTCCTAACCATCAGCCCTTTGGCCTTTCGGTGAACCTTTTGCTGTGGTGCTAGACATATCGAAAGCCTTCCATAGAATCTGCCACGAAGTTTTGATATCTAAACTTCCCTCCTTCGGTATCTATCTTCTCTAATTGTAGTTTTTATCGGCCAGCGTTCCATTCTTCAAGGTTCTTTCCTATCTCCAAACTCTTCGTTCCTCGTTTCATTATGAAAGATATTTAACCCAACAACAAGTGACCCACCCTCAGGAGGAGGTCAGGGAGCAACTAACCTCTGACCTTTCTCGAGAACATGGTCGTTTTCAATGCCTCAAAAACTTAATTCCTTTATCTTGTTACTCGACATAATTTTCAAAACAACTATAATAAATATCCTCTTCGAAAACAAACTCAAACCTTCGCCTGTCCTTAATTTTCTTGGGGTTTCTTTTTCTCTGGATTTTAATTCGAAGGATCACATTAAGTCACTTTAAAAACAAGCTTCTAAGAGGTCGGGTGTTCTGAAGCACGTTCGGAATTTCTTCACGCTACCCCAGTTGATAGGGGTGTGGTTCGCTCTTGTGTGGAGTATGCCTCACACATCTGAGATGGTTCCACTCTCGCATCTCTTATTAAAATAATAAGGTTTAATATTTCTCTCTCTCTCTCTCTCTTTCTCCTCTTTTCTCTCTCTCTTTTCTCCTCCCTCTCTCCTCTCTCCCCCTCTCTCTCTCTCCACTCTTTCTCTACTCTCTCTCGTTCTCTCTCTCCTCCCTTCCTCTCATCTCTCTCTCTCCCCTCTCTCCTCCTCCTTCTCCTCTCTCTCTCTCTCTCTCTCTCTCTCTCTCTCTCTCTCTCTCTCTCTCTCTCTCTCTCTCTCTCTCTCTCTCTCTCTCTCTCTCTCTCTCTCCTTTCTTCTCTCCCCTCTCTCACATTCTCTCTTCTCTCTCTCTCTCTCACCTCCTCTCTCTCCTCCTCTCTCCTCCTCTCTCTCTCTTCTCTCTCTCCACACGTCGAGCCGTTGCGTAACTTTATACAATCGCCGTAACAACGGACGCTGCTTCTCTGAACTCTCCAGTCGCAGAACTCCTCCATTGAGAAAGGCTCGTGTGACACGCATTTTTACACAATCTCATCCTTTCTCTACTCAACACTTTGATCCCTTACTTAACTCCTATACTCAATCTTATATATACTACACTGGTAAAGTTTGGAACACACTTCCTTTATCTTTTTTTCACAATTACCTTTGACAAGAACACATTCAAACCCCGTTTACCGGGGTATATCGACCTTTGAACTATATCAGGTATGGAAATTTCCCCTCACTCTGGTGGAATTTTGCAAGCCTCTGGTCTTTGTCCAACCACGAGTATATTATATAACTACTATAATAATTATATATATTATATATATAATATATTATATATATATATATATATCTATATATATATATATATATTATATATATATATATATAATCTATGTATTAGTATTAGTATATATATATATATATATATAATAATAATTACCGTAGTATTAGAGAATATATTTCAGACTAAACTAGAAATGCAAGGTATATAAATATTTAAAATTTTCTGATTATATAGTTTCATCCACATCCGGACCCTGAAGAAATACGAGGATAATACTGAAACCATTCAGACCTAACAGATTAATTTAGTTTCAATATGAACTTTGGTCAAACCAAATTAATGTTTAATAAACAGCACATAGTTCCACAATAAATAACGGTTAATGACCCCCATTTTACAACAAGTTGATAAATATACTTGGACAATATGTAACTCAAAGTCCACCACGCAATTGTTGAAATAGTGGTGAATATCAGTATCATAAATGAAAATTCCCACATTCTTTAATGATAATTCTTTTTGCCCAATGGATTCTACCTACAATGACTTATTGGTAGTTACACGGTAGAACAATGCCAAAAAATTGAACGATTAAGATAAATATTAAATGAAATATGCTTGGAATAAAGGGACAGAAAAAACGACTGAATAAAATCAACAACAATATTTATTAATAACAATTAAAAAGCAACTATATATATATATATATATATATATATATATATATATATATATATATATATATATATATATATATATATATTATAATATATATATATATATATATGATATTAATAATTATTATATTATATATATATATAATATATATATTGCGAGTGTATCTAAGACAATCATATATTGATTTAAATAAAAACCCACTTAAAAAAAAAAATCGAAGAATATAATTTTAATATATTGATTAATATATATATATATATATATTATATATAATATATATATATAATATTATATATATATATACATATATATATATATATAATAATATTATATATATATATATATATATCATTACTATATATATATATATATATAATGGTGAGGAGTAATCTAATTTTAAATACGTTTGATTTAATAGTCAAAATTAAAAACAAGTATGTAATATTATATAATATATATTATATAATATATATATATATATATATATATTATATAATATCATATAATTATACTATACTATATTATATCTATATATATATATATAGGTTATAATATTAATATATATATATTATATATATATATATATTATAATATATATATAAATATATATAGTATATATAATATATATATATATATTATATAACGAAGTTAATCTAATTTTTTAATATATTCGATTAATATATTTATTCATTATTTATAAAATTCATATTAACAAATTATATTATTTAAAAAGGAACATTAAAACACACATTGATTTTATTTAAATCAGAAGAAAATACATAACTCTATATTATATATATATATATATATATATATACTATATATTATAATATGATATATTAATATATATATATATATATGTATATAGTTATATATAATATATATATTATATATATATTATATAATATTATATATATATCGCAATGTAAACTGAATTTGAAATAATATTAAAAAAAAAGTTTAAAACAATGAAAATTATCCTTTTTCAAGAATTATCCATATTAAAAATTAAAACAATATTAAAACCAATTCTAATGTAATACATTAGTTAATTATCTTCGAAGATAATATGAAAAACAATAAAAAGATATATATATATATATTTCAAATTTTTTTGTTAATAAATATTTTCCAAACTTTTGAAAATATTCTGATAGAATGATTCTTCTGTTGAAATTGAAGAAGGTATAAAGGATGCAGGAGGATTAACATCATTACAATACTGTTGGGGTTGCATAACCTCAACAGCGGTAGTATTTAAATGCTCACGTGTAACATCTGACGACCAAATTACACTCCTGTCTGATGTATTGCTAACAACATTAACTTCAGGGACATAACCACTATAAATATTAATTCTTTCTGTATTAGAAGATTGATATTGTCGTTTATTTAGATTTCTTTCAAGAGAACGCTTGGCTTCCTGCTTCTTTTCTTTCGTCCGCCTATTTTGGAACCAAATCTTTATTCTTTTTTCAGGAACGTTCAATTGGTCAGACAGTTCTTATGTCCTATTTCTGACCTTCTTTTTCTCGACTTCTTGTTCTTTTGTTCGTATGTTTCAGATTCAACATTTGATTTTGTTTCCAGATTTAAAAAAAAAAAATAATATATAAAAAAAAAAAGTTGCTGTTGTTGTTTTGTACATGACGAAAAAATATTATTTTGAAGATATTATCGTATAATGACATACATACTACTACATACTACATAATACATACATAAATACATACATACTACATACCATAAATACATACATACTACATACATAAATACATACCATACAAACATACAAAATTACATAAAATACATACATACATACATACATACATACATACATACATACATACATACATACATACATACATACATACATACATACATACATACATACATACATACTACATATATAAATACTTACTAACACATAACATTATATTATATATATATAATATATATATATATATATATATAATATATATAATATATTATATATATATATAAATACTATAGTATATATATCATATTATAAATTAATATATAATATATTTAAAATATCTGCAAACAAAGCCCCTTCAAACCATATTTCGTTTCTTAAACCCACAACTCAATTAATTCTACAAATTTTTGAATATTTATATCTATTATTTTTATTAATACTTTTAACCTTTTATTTATCTAATTTTCCTCTTCTACCTATCGTTTTTTCCAAACTTCTTTGATTTGCACACTATTTATGCGCCTGCGTGTATTTAGGGTATGTTCTTGCCTTTAATTCTTTCAGGTAAAAATTTTGGGTAATATATTATTAATATACTATATATATTATATAGTATTATATATATTATATAATATATTATATATATTATAATATATATATATATATATATATTATATATATATATCTTATATATATGTATATATACTATAATTATAATATTATATATATATATATATATATATAATAATATATATGATTATTATATATATATATAATACTTAATATATATATATATATAATATATATATATAATATATATATATATATATAAATATTAGTCTATATATATTATATATATACTATATATATTATATAATATGATCTCGGGATGGGTTCTTATCGCTTAGGAATTGGATATGTGGTTGAGAATGAATTGATAATACTATACTCTATATGTATATACTATATTATATATATATTTATTATATATAATATTATTATATATATATAATATAAATATTATATTAAAATTTATTATAATATTATATATATATATATATTATATATATGATATATATGATTATATATATAGTGGGCATATCCGGGGCGGCAGGGGGCCATGGCCCCCCCAAAATTTTGTAGACACTAAAAATTTTAAGATCATATTCCGTTTTAATAATATAATAAAGTGGCAGAGGAGTTATAACTAATTTTAATAACTTCGTTCGCTTGTAGAAACAAATTTTAAGTCCTTTGGGGAATTTATTACAGGAGAAAGAGAAACGTCATAATTTTACCTATATATATATATAATAATATATATACTATATATATATATATATATATATATATATATTATATCTAATAATATATATATATATATATATATTATATATATTATATATACTTTATACATATATATATATACATGGCGCATCTGAAAAAAGTGACATTGAATAATGACAACAGAAATCGATACACAAAAAATCGCTGTCACGATGTTACCTGTCATCCAAACCGAACATTAAAAGGGGGCGGAGCTTTATGACACCAGTGAATCTATTGTGAGGCTCAATGATACAGAGAAAGTCAGTGACCGTTTGAAACTTCCGTTTTACATGAGGGTGTTATTGCACGACGCTCACTTGCTTTGCGCATTTCTTGATTTCTTGTCGACATTTGTTGTGCTAAAATTTCTGTGCAAGTGGGATACAATTGGGGGCTAAAAAAAAGCTCTCTATGGGACGGAGAAAAGCCTGCCTTGACCCTATTGAGCGGGAATGTTGTTATTGATGTAGCAGCAAGATTTAGGGACCTAAAAAATGCTAGTCTCGCATATAACACGCTGACTGAGGGATGCCCCAGGTTTTAACAGACGCGAGAGAAAGGGCAGAATGTGCATTAGGAAAGACAAATTTTCAAGGCTGTATCATCCTAAGGCGTGAGGTTGATGTATGACCTTCTTTACCTCTGCTTCATTCAGAAAAAAGTACCCGACCTCCTCCAGAACGATCGCCCTACAGGACCTGTGGCAATTCCCAGCAGCAGTGTTTTTAGGCGAATTATTATTTTTCTTGAGGTCCCTAAATCTTCTGCTACATCAATAACAGACATCCCTGCTCTAATAGGGTAAAGGCACGGCTTTCTCTGTACATAGAAAGCTTTGTTCCGCCTAATTGTTTCCACTTGAACAGAAAGTTATAGGTCGGCAAATGTCAAACGAAATCAAAAGAAATGCGAAGCCGAGAGGCTGATCAAATAACACCCTACCATGTCGAGTCCAAGCGAGGAACTGACACTTTCTTATGCGATCATCTAAGGTCAAGTAGTCCTAGGGTTCTAGCCCAACCCCTTTTTATGGTTTTGAGTGGAAAAGTAGTAAAATAGACAGCGATTTCATGTGTATCGATTTCTGTATTGCCATTATTCAATGTCACTTTTTTTGTTGCAGGTCAAATTTATTATAATATAATATCATATATATATATATATATATAATATATATATTATATATTATATATACTTAATATATATACATTAATATTATATTATTATATATCTATATATATAATATTATATATATATAATATATATTATTATATATATATATATATATTTATATATACTAATATATATATATATTTATAATTATATATAATACTATATATATATATAAATTAGAGCTGAAAATTAAAAACTAACCTTGTGAAATTCAACTGTTTGAAAATTCAACTTATCTATTAGGATGTTTGGTTCCTCTGATGAAAAAATTTCATGCAAATTTTAAAATAATCAGTAATTTTAGAACTCCATTCCTTTCTGGATGTTTTAGTTATTAGAGGTCTTCTGAGGGCCACCTAAATATATATATTATATATAATATATATATATATATATATATATATATATATATATATTATTTATAATACATTAATATATTATATATTATTTTTTTAATTTATATATAATACTAATATGACTGACTCTAGGTTCTCTTTTCAGGTAAAAAAAAAAAAACACAATCATGTCTGAAACACGCTCTAAAACTGCTATTCACCTCATCGGCAATCCATTAGAAGATTTTGGTGGAAGAATGATACCAACCAATCTAGAGGTCCTAAAAGTTTTTTTTTAATTATCGCAAGAAGGAAAATATTTCTCAGAAGGATGCTTTGAAAACTGTCGTGCAGAACCTTTGTGATATTTGGAAAAGAGCTGGGATTCCAGTTAGATGGAGAGAGATATTTTCAGGAAGATGAATTCATTACTGGAAACTTACACAAAAGTATGCGTTAGAAACGTGGAGGTTCTGCCAGAATGTCAGAAAAGGTTGCTTTGATACGCACGTCATGATGCTGTAAGCTTGATAAAAAATTGAAAGAAGGATTAAATTGTTTTTGAATGACCAAAAGGTCGGAACGAATGTGCGCTATTGTGGTGTAACAAAACATTTGGTTTTGACAGGAACAAGGAATAAGCAGTCGAGAGCCTCGGAAAAGCATGAACGATTTCCAGGAGAATACAAAGAGAAAGTTTAAGCGGACAGCGGAAGCACGCTATTCAAGCTTTCGTTTGAAGAAGAACACTAATCCAATTTGTGACTCCAATAATGAGATGCTGATTCGTTTTAATTGTTACAATACATCGAGTCCATCAAAACGTTCAAAAAGGATACGGAAGGCGCCGCAAAAAAGAAGCGTTTATCGCATGTAATTAGGTTGAAAATCTTGCCTCAGCTTCGGTCGGAACTAAATTTAGCACAGGACAGTGCATATTTGTTCTGTCTGCGTCGCAACAAACTTACGATATCTTCGGAAGCAGAAAAGCTTCTATTTCCGTAGCAGCATTCGAAGAGCGAGGGAGCAGTTATCGTTACAACATTTGCTCAAACAAGAGAAGACGCATTCTCGCTTTGTGCAGGGCTTTAGTTATTATTTTGATAAATACTTACTTCGAAATATTCTGGCTGGGCCATGAAGGAAGATCGCAGTGGCGCAATTTTTAGCTCTCAAGGTGACACAAGATTAGAAAAGACTTTAGGAGTTCCGAAAGTGACCAGGAGAGGACGAGGGAAAGTTACATAAGTACGTTTTGGAGGGCAATTCATGGATTGGCACGTTCGGATCCCAGAATCGTGAGAATTTGTATATTTCGTACAACAGCGCTATAAAGGGCGGAAGAATGGAGCTTTGCGTTCTCCTTGAACAAAAACTGCAGAAGATTTTGACTTCTGCTCCATATGTCGGGACACATATAATTTGAAATTTTATGTGTGGGATATTTTCAACGAATTAATTATTTGGCGTAACGTCCGGCACAAACGTAAAGATATTTGGTAGATTTAAGAATTTTTGGGCCAAGGATGATAGAGCAAATACGAACCAGTGTAATGACAGGCGACTGCAAGGAGAGTTAAGTATCATGGATGGATGCAACAACCTTTGTAAGTTTTATGTTACAACGAAAATCAGAAAGTATATTCAGAGAAGAGCTATCGAGAGTTACTGGAGCTAACTCTGATTTTCCTAGGAAAAGTTCTTCCACGTGGTATTAAATTTCGATGTCCGGAGCTATTGCCCCTTTTCCTGGTACCTGCGAAAAGTTGTGTTCAAGATTTATTCTTCATTTAGAAACAGTTTAAGCTCACAAAATTTGAGAACAATAATCAGACGTGATAATGTTTATTTGTCTGTCGCTAATAATATACGTGAAAAGCCTGGAATATCATGCCTGCATGCATGTGATCGCTTTTATTAATGAACATCAAATCTAATCCAATTACTTCTAACTACAGTGCGAACTTCTTAATACTTATTTCGGAAAAAAGGCAATTGCGCATAAGCGTCCCTTTTGTGGTACTTGGGACAAGAACTGGCCCCACTTGGTCTTTTCTCAGATTTAGTATCATGTTAGAACAAGCGCTCGCAATGGCGGAGCCGTTGCGAAGAACATTTAGAAAGTATCCCGAATAAGAGAAGAAAAGATCGTTCATCCCGGGCACAGAAGAACTCTGGGCAAACAAACACATCTGCTATTTTACGGATCTGCCTTACTTTCTTTTTTTGAAGTCATCAAGTTAAATACTTCGTATCTTGGTCGAAAATTGTGGATTCGTGGAAGTAATATAAGTCTTCGGGAAGCAAGAAAAGCATTTAATTAGGCTCTTAAGTTGTCAAAGACAGTGACGAACGAGGAATCGCCCTTGGTTCCACTTTCAATTCTTCAATAACTAAACAGGAAGATCAGAAACAATACTTTATCAAGCGTGATAGAACATCACTGGAACAATTTCAAAACACCCAAGTAAATCCACACTTTTGCAGGCTAACACGCGAGCGACTAAAAAAATAATGAAAAGTTTTTAATTTTCAACATTTAAGTGAATTTTAATTAATTTAAGTGAAGGAACTATCGGTCGATTAATATCATTTATAATATTTACTTTATTAATTTGTGTTATTTTTCATAAATCCACGGGAGAAAAAAAAGTGTACTGGGTATTTTATGTAATTGTTGCATTCCAGATCAGATATCTTTTAAATAAACCATATTGTACGCCTATTAAATTTATGTATTAAATAATTTAAATTTATTATTTTTTGTTTAAAAATTCACTCGTCTTTGGTTCTTTAAAATAAAGGTGTCATTGAAGCTGAGTTAAATCAGAAAAAATCACTTTTTAAAAATTTTTGTATTAGAGGTAAGATTAGGTGTAAGGCATTCAAGTCCACCATGTATCTCCTCTGTTCTATATCTTTTTTTTTTGACACTCACACAGATCATTTTAGAACCATTTTTAAGCTTTCAGGAAGTTCTGATAACTATTATTCAAATCATTTTAAACTAGAGTTTAAATAAAAATTATATCCAGTCAAAAAGTCACAAAATCAATTTAAATTGGTGGAAATGTCCATGTATTGTAAAATTTCAAACCTCGATGATGGAGTTGTAAATTTTATCATATCCGTTTGACAATTTTTTGTAGCGATGTCTTTTTCATCGAAATGGGAAACACATAAAATTTAATGCGCACCTACACATTTAGACGTTTGAATATTTTGACCACGCTTATATATGCTATATATATATTATAATTATATATAGTTATATATTATATATTATATTATATTATATACTATATATATTATATATATATTGATATACTTATAATATATTTTATATTATATTATAGATATTATACAACCCAACTAACAACTACTAACTGCCTAGATCCAACTATATACATCATCCTCCATAGACAGTCCTTGAATCTCTCTAGCATTATTACTATAAGGATAACATGTGTGGGTGTTTGTTGAAATCTATCGATCTATGTTTTAGGGTACATAATATCAAGTTGCAGTGAATTGTCTATATTGTTAACTTTGTGATTTAAATTTTTGTTCTTGTTTGTATGTTCAAAGAAAATAAAAAATAAATGAAAGAAGAACAGATATTGGGAGGCTTTATCCACAAAAAAGTAAGACTATGCTAATAAAAGATTCCTATTATTCAAGAGTGAAGGTTGTAGGATCGAAGAGACTCAGTATTCTCCTGGAACTTCTTGTGGAAACTGAGATAGCAGCTAGAAAAATTCAAGTAGACGATGATGTTTTTCCCTTCCACAAGTCAGGCGGCATCAGGAATAGAGAACAGAATTGATTCATCTCTCAACGCATTGGCAATAATTCATAGTACGGTATTTATCATAATGGAAAAAGTGGAAAATATTAAAATATTCTCTGAAAGCCAATAATTCAAAATAATATTTCTGCTAGAAAGGCAAAGGTCGGGAAAGTATTTTCAAGGAAAGTGGCTTGCATGATATTAAGTGGTTAGCTTACTCTGATAAAAACGTTAGGGGTTTATTGCTCAAATTGTGTATTGTTTTTGGAACAAAGAAGAAGTAAGGGAAAACCACCAGAAAATGGGTTTTGTCACGGACCGTATTAACCTATAAATTAAAGCCGTTGAATATTTTCAAACAATACGAAGGAAACTAAATATCCAAAGAATCGGTAGAAAAGAAGAGATTTTATGTAGAAAAGCAGGTTCAAGGAAATCGAGAGCATCGACAACAGATTGAATAGTCAGAATAATAAGGAGCCGGAAGACAGTTAGAAGCAGCAATTCCAATTGTTTGAACATAATTCGAACTTCTGTCGGTAAGCCAAAAATATTTCGTTAGTGACCATCATGATCGGGTCGAATCGAACTCCTCTATGGCCTGTGGGAAAAACTATGGCAATTTGGGAAGGAGTTTTTTAAAATATGTGCTAAATATGGGAGGCCCATGTTTCTTATCAGAACATATGAAAACTAGTGAGATAGAAATTGCATACTATCCAGTTCCACAGTCCAAATGCTTAATTCAGTCCTTTTCGATCTCATTTCAACGTTTAGGTAAAAATTGTGCAAAATTATAGATATTAGTATTTTTTAGTCTTATTCGATGCAGAGACGACCGATGTGTCCCAGGAAGAACAATTTTCGTTGTGTGTGCGTTGCGTTAGATATTGATACACTTACGTCAAAGATCTTTTTTGTATTGCTCAGTTAATGATTTGAAGGGAAATAAGTCTTGCAAAAATAATTGAAGAAAAAGTAACTGAACTTGGTTTGGATTGGAATATCTAATGAGGAATAGGGATATGACGACTACAGCAGCAAATGAGTGATGGTTTAGCGTGCTGCAGAGAATAATAAAAGCGAAATTTCACAAATCTATTATATTACTCACTGCTTTTTGCATTGCTTAAAGTTATGGCTGCAAACGCTTCTAAATTCAAATATTCGAAGTGATTGGTTAAATATCCAATTGCTACTTTTTTCTTGGCAGGTGCTAAGAGGACAATTGTTTTGAAAAAATTTATCCTAAGAGTACCAAGAAGAGATTAAAAAAGTTTCGAAACTCGCTGGACCAACAGATCTAATCGGTTCTATTACTATAAAGACTGATAAACCCCAATAATGGCAGCTTAAGGACAAATTAAAATGTGAAGTTGGAGATCAGCAAAAGAGCTACCTTAATTCTAAACATGTTTATAGTGGAATCTTTTATGATTTTTCTTTTTTGGTTTAAAACAGGGCTATTAAGTTTAAATATAAATCTTTCATCTCTGCGCAGCAGACACACGTTATTGACCTGGTGAGTGCATATAATGAAGGTGAATCTAGTTTAAAATTTAAATTGAAGCCATCAGATGAAAATGCAACACACTAGAATTTCAGCAGAATTTTGAAGAATGTGTAGCGCATCTGAATTTGAGTTGGGTATTGAAATTGTGTACCAACAAGAATTAACCAATTCCAAAAATACAGACCAACATTCTACTCTTGACCCACAGACTTATTAGTGGTGGAAGGTGTGATTCCAATGTATTGGATGAATTATATCAGATATAGAGAAGAGTTCATTTAGTCATAACGAATCGTTGGGATAAATGACAAAAATTTATAATAAAAGAGAAGATCTTTGTCAACAATTTACAAGAAGAGACCTCGAAAGCCCCAATTTAGGAATTTATAAAAGCAGATGGATTTATGAAGTTGAAATGCATCACAACACAGATTCTTCCAAAACAGCAATAGACGAATTAGTTTCTTGTTTGAAGTCACAATTTACAAATATTTACCTCTTATTGCAAATACTGGCAATATTTTACCCTCGTGTCTACTAGTTTAGTAGAAAGAAGCTGCTTTCAACATTATGACTTCTGAAAACCTACTTGGGAATACTATTGAGAGGATGAAGATTAAATGACTTGCCCATACTCTATTGCATTTGAAATGATTTACTGAAGTGATAATCCCTGGACTTTGTTTCACTCTCATGACCTGGCGTTTAAGTTAAACATCAAAAATGATTTTTAGACAATTTTATATCTATTCCACATTTTGTTTCTGGGGAATTAAATACTTATGTACTTCACTTAATATATTATATATATATTTATTTATATATAATCATTATATATATATATTATAATATAAAATATAATATATATATATATACTATTATATATATTATATAATTATACTATTATATATTAATAATATTTATTTATACTACTATATATATTTATATATTATATATATAATATATATATTATATATATTATATATATATATATCATTATTATATTCTGTATCAATTTTATATTATATATTTATAATATATATATATATTCATAATATATATAGATATATATAATATATATAATACTATATATTATATATCTGTTATATTTACCACAATATCATATTATATATATATATATAATATATTTTTAATATAATATATCTATTATATATATATAATACTATATATATATATTATATATTCTGTACATAATCATTATATATATATTATATAATATTACTTATATATTATTATATTATAATATATACTATACTATATATTTATATATATATATATATATACTTATTATATACTATATATATAACATATTTATACTATAATATATATACTTATTATATATACTCAATATATAATATACTCAAATATATTCGTATTATATATATTATATATATATATATATATATATATATATATATATATTATTATTATAATTCATATATTAATTATATATAATATACTATCTATATATTTTACAATAACTATAATATATATATATACTATAATATATATATATTATATATTATATCCACCCACACCAATATATATATATTCATATTATATATATATATATTATAATATACTATTATATATTTTATATATATATAATATATAATAATATTATAATTAGTATATTTATATATAATTATAATATTAATAAATATATATATATATATTATATATATATATATATATATATAAAAATATATACTATAATATATATATTTATATATATTTAAATATACTATTATAAATATACTATTAGTTATATGATTATATTATTATATATTATATATATTATATATATATTCATTTATATCTCTATATTATACTATATATATATATATATATAGATATATTACTATATAATACTTTAGTATGAATCATATGTACTTTTTTGATTCCGCCCGATGCGAGTTGCGGATGTTGATCATCTAAATATATTAATATATATATATATAGTATATATATATATATATAGGGTAGTATATATATATACTATATTATATATATTATATTATTATTATAATATTTATATATATTTCGAGTTTTGCCACAATCTATTTATATAATTGTTTACCGGTGCAGGGAAGGGACCCAAACTCAAACATGCACCTCCAACATTTCCTTTCGCTTAATGAAAGAATTTTCTTCACGAATGGATCTATCAACTTTCTTTTGAACTCGTTTATTAGAAATTCCCATATCAGATGTTGTAACTTGAGGACCATTTTCAATTTTTATTTCAGGTTTCAATGCGTTTATAGCATTTATTTGATATACTCATTTCCATCTATATTAGCCCAAGCATTGCTAAGTACTCTCTCACTTGGGAACACTAGTTGGAGGAACAGGCCAAGTATTTTCATGCAAGTTTACTTAAGCGCTGGAAGTATAAGCATTTTAGCTTAACTTTCCTCCAGATTGATGAGGATTCATTGATTGTATCTAGTCGTTTTTCTTGGTGATAGTTTTCAATCATGTGCACTAATCTTTGGTAGATGCGTGTCGTTTCTATCACTACTGGGACTGTGTAAATTTTCCAGTGAATTGTATTGACTTTACTGTAGCATGGTGTTGGTCTGTAGATTTCGTTTTTTTTTTCCTTTTAATGGGGTGACGAATTAATAGACTCTGATTGACGTTTTTCAACTGCAACACAAAGTGAACGATGTTAACTTGTTCTAAATACTGTGGTTACCAAAAAAAACCTTGGCTCTTAAGTAATTTCAATGGTATCTGAAGTCTTGTAATTTCCACAGAATCAAGCCGTTCTTTTTCTTAGCTCTAGTTTTATTTTCATCTTTCAGTCTTTTTAAACATTCATCATTTTCACTTGGAGATGGTTCAAAATGCTTCTTTGCCGCTGACGAATATGAGTATTAGCACCGGACAGGAGCTGTAGAGAGCGCTGATTTTTTGGGCATACCTAATCTATGTAACTCTGTTGATCTATAATTATTATGAACTTCAATTAATTACCGAGTATTCATGGTCGTCATTACACGTTGAGTCGAGACAATGTCTCTCATTTAAGTTGCGTTAAGAATTCACTATACAAAGTGTTTTTATTATAAAATTCTTTAATCAGAATCTCGACAATAAGATGCGCTCAACTTCGCGTAGGGAAAAAAGCACGCGGACTGCGGCATGCGCGTCATGCGGCATCTTAATAACTGTTTGGGGGCGGGACCTCCGCCGGGAATAAGCGCGGATGTATCAATCCTGGCAACTAATTACTAAACTTATAAAAATATACTCATTCATTATTATATAATATATAATTATACTTTAAATATAATATATATAATTTTAATATATATATCATTATATTATTATAATATATTATATATATATATTATATTATATATAATATGATTAATATATTATTTATATATATATATATTATATTATATATGTATATATATTATATATATTATATATATTATATATATATTATAATATAACAATATAATATATATATATACGGTAATATATTATATATTATATATAAATATATATATATATATATATATATCTAATAATATATATATATATATACTAATTATATATTTATATTATAATAATATATATATATTATATAATTAATATTATAATATCATATACATATACATGCATATATATTCATATTTATTAATCATCTGTCTATATTTACTTAATATATATCTCTATAACTATAATAATATAATATAATTAATATCATATCTAAATATTATTATTATTTTTTCACTACTATACTTATTATATTATAATACTATACATTTTACTTATAATATATATATATACCTATATGATAATTGTTATTAACTATACCTAATATATATTACTATATATATATTATTAATATATATATACTATACTATTATATATATATAATATATAATACTATATATATATATAGTAATATATATACTAATATATAATAATATATAATATATATCTTCCTTCCCCTTCACCTTCCTCTTTGCCCAAGATTGGGGGTAAAAGGTCCTGTACAAGCATCGGAAAAGAAAAGCAGTAGAGAGTATGACACCAAACGTGCGAAAAGAAAGCCCAAGCTTACCGCCCCCTCTGTACCATTATTAGTGAGAAGCTCGTCACAGACACAAAATCCACCCTAGAGCATCATGGGACGACGACGGACCCTCACTATGGTAATCGTCAATGTAGGTTCATCCCCTGCGCCAGGCACAACCATGCCCCCATACAAACGCCATTCTATTCCTATCAGACACCTTTATTCCGCTTCTGACCAAACTCAACATTCTCATACTCTTCAGACATTCGTTACCGACTTCAATTCCACTTTGCTCTTCCGGTCTGCAGGCCCGGTCGGTTCCAAACTACATCAACATACCATCGTTAACCACCCTACTAACATTCATCCATTTCCACATGACAAACCATCGTCAACATTACTTTCATTTTCCTACATTTACCCTTCTCATTCAACCAGACAGCTCTCTAATACGTTCATTCCTCTCTTTATCAATTCTTCTCAACACCTAACACAACCCTAAGTTGTCCATCTGAACACATTTGACACTTTAGATCCTATACTTCTATATTCCCAGACTCCATTAGTCTGCCACTACAATACAATCAATACATGGTAACAACATACCCTCATGTAAGACCCTAGCACACTTCCAGACTTAGGTCCCTTTTGCCTTCACCAGCGATTTAATGCACGCCACCCTTCCTGCCATTCCACTTTCCACTATTACACTCTGCATGTCCGATTCCCTTCTCATCCCAACTATACCTAAATATTCTAAACTTGCAGTATAGTAAGCTAGCTGCTACAATCTAAACATAAACTTCACACTGAGGGGAGTGTCTACTCACACCATAACTCTTATCTTATGCCAGTTTACTTTCAAGGCCCCTCTTTCACACACCCTGCAAGATCTCTCTATCAATTCCTCTCAAACTCTCTTCAGATTCGCCCATAGAACCAATCATTCGCGTAAGATCAGGTAGGCACCCTGATTCATTCTTCCACCATTCCTAACACCATTTCCTTGCCATCCCCACCTCAATTCTTTCACACTCACAACACCTTCATAATCCCAAAAATATACAAATTGAATAACCAAGGAGACAACCCTAAAACAAACCCTGTCTTTACTCCGCCTATTAATCCACTAAACCAATCACCATTGACCACATTTATTCTTACACACGCTTCCATATAGTCATACATTACTTTTAGATTCCATTCAGAAGCACCTAACACCAAACCATTATATACTAAATACTGCCTACGCTCCTATTAGAACTCTATCCATAACGCCTGTTGCACAATCCATAACTCAAATACAATTTATTCTTCTTCTCCTCTTTTCTCAATCAACATTTGTTTCAATTGTTAAAGATTTAGATCCACACTCCTCTCACCACTCCTAAACGTACCGCTTTTTGTTCTTCACCAATCGTCCCTCAGATCACTCGACGCACTCTTTCGACCAAAATACCAGATATCCATTCCTACAAAGACACTCAATAAAACTTTTCCCCTAACTTTCTACAGTTCCCCTGTTTCTCCTTCCCTCGATATATAAGAGCTCTTACTGCTTCCTCACAAAATCCCTTCATACTATAACCCTCCATAAACGCTTTATTACACAACTTCAAACTTCACCATCTCGCCATCTCGCCTCCGCTGTTGATTATTTCACTAGTAATCTCATCAATACCTACCTGTAATTTCATTCTTCAACTTTCTCAACCCTAAACCTAACCTCCTCCTCTAACTAATAAAAACCTCATCCCCCTGACCTTTTCTTCTTCCCCAATCAAAAACCACAACACTTAATAATATATAATACTAATTACTATAAAACCGTATTATACATCTCATAGATGATATTATGACATATACCACTTGTATATAATTCCCTACTTTATTTTATCTCTATAATATATATATGCAAAGGTTTACTTCTATAATTTCGTCTATCTATTTTCTATATATATTTACATATAGTATTCTATATATATATTTATCTAATACTAATATATCGTATAATCCATCTATAATCATATATAACTCATCCATACTCTCTCTCCATTCTAATAATATACACACGCAGTCCCTACTTATCCTTCCTATAATAATAATATCTAAATAATAATAATATAAAATAATTTAATCTCTATAATCTAATCATATTGCTCTATATATATCTTCTATTCTAATACGAATCATAATATCCAATTTCTACCTAATTACTAGTTCTAATGATATTCTACAATTATATCTACTCTCAATATTTTTAATTAATATCTCTTTCTCTAATATAAAATATTCATATACATAAATCTAAAGATATAATATAATCTATACATAATCAAAATAGATAAAATATCAATCTATATACTATATATATATATATATTATAAGCGGCCTTGGTATAAGCGTCCCCACAAATATATTATATCTATATATCTATATCTCTCATCATCTAATCTAATGTAGCATATCTTATATCTTCTTCTTACACTATCAAAATTTTAGCTATCATTTTCTATTTATATATACTATAAATCTCTATCCCTCCCTCCTCACTCAATATATTATATATATTATATATTTACCCTATATCTTAATCTAGTATTAGCTGTCATCACTATAATAATACTCTTAATACTATCCTTCATCATATTTCTCTATTTATTTTATTTCTTTACCATTCAATCTCTATTTTATTTATTAATATTAATATATATATATATACCTCCTATATAATCATCTAATAATCTAATCGTAATTCTATATATTTGCTTATTTGCTTATTAATCTATCATTAGTATTTCAGTATATATATATAATAATATACTCTCTATACTATATGTATGATGAAGTCTCTTTATCTAGTTTATCTATCTTTTCTATTTATATCTATCATTTATATTACATATCTATTATTCTATATATTTAATATATCTATAATATTAACTCTTATACTTATATTCTATAATATTAGCTAATACTATTAGTTATCTCTTATAATAGTCTTCTCTCTAATCAATTTTAATTTGGCTTGACCCACCTCTTTTCCTTTTTCAACGTTCAGCTTTTCTACATACTTTACTTCGTTCTCTATCCGTTGTTAGCTTTTTCTAGCTTACATCTTCCTCGAACGAAACAGGGACCCTTCATTCAACCTTAGCTTCATTCGAACAGGCAAATCATAGCCAAAGAATACATTCGAATTAAGGTCCAGCCCATTAACTCTGCCAACGCTGAAGGAAAAGCGTTGTGCAAATTTCTCTTTGACGCCTAACACATGCGCACGTCTTTCAACTCTATTAGCCTCGCACAATCCAACTTTTCTTGACTCGGTGCTGAATGTGTTGTTCGACTGTTGTACGATGGGACGTCACTTCTTTATGGCATGCCAACTGCCCATCATTTGAGGCAATGTCATCTTCTACACCAATAAATTCTTCTCAAAGTATCCATCTGTCGTATAAGTGCTTGGAAATAAATTTTGCTATCATGAATCTTAATATACGCCAATATGTTTTTACGCTTAGCTGGACCAATTTGCCTTAAAATTCTACTCTTAATCCAGTGCTTCATTATTTATCTTCAATATCTATATTCATTAATATATAGCTATATTAATCTTTTCTTATCATTAATATAATTAATCATCTACTAATTACTTCATATATAATATACAAGGACACATTTCTCACCCCATTCTATCCATCCCTGGCCCCGTCCATGAAATTGAACCTTCGCCAAGATTACTTTCGTTTGACCTGTATTTGGCCTTCAACAACTTATATAAATTAGTAACAATGCATACACTTTTTCCAATTTTACGATTTATTTATTACGCTCAGTTCTGATAATTTACATAATAACTCACTACCTGCAATCAGCCGACCTATTTACATAATCGCGCTTAGACATTGCTAACGCCGCACCCGAACTAGCTTGGCCTTTTCATCCCAACACTCCTTCCTCCTACTGTAAATTAATGCTAATCGCATAACTTTACAATCGCGTAATTGCTGCTAATTTGTTTGTGCTCCACGTCTTACTTGTTCACAAATTTCAACTTCATCCTTCTATAAGTTACCATCGATTCTATTTTCTATCTACTTTTACTAATTCATCTCTCATCACAAAACGCGTTATTTATATGAAACACGAACAGTAACGTTCCCCTTTTTTTCATATATGATATGCACATCATTCCTACATTTATCTTTTCAGCTTGCTCTTATCCAACTCACATTTCACATGCGGTCACCACTTTTATCAACAACTCGGCAATTTTGTTATAACTGGTAACCATTCTTGGTATTGAATCTGAATAATCCTCTCTATATCTATTTATTCTCCTAATTTAATATCATTCCTATTATCTTCTCTAATCAGAGTTCCTATATCTAATATCTATTCTCTATATCTATCTTATAATTATCATAATATCATTAATATATGTATATATCTATTTTTATCTTCATTCTATCTATCATCTTTATCTGCTCTTCTATCTATATATCCCCTACTCTCTCTCATTTCTCAAGTTTCTCTTATGCAGTGATATACATGTCAATGAGTTTTCCTCTTGGCTCTCTGCAGCACTGTTGGCACGCACCTTCTAATCTCTATCTCTTTATAATCTCATTTCCTCTAATACTCTATTCTCATATCTATCTATCAAATTTATATTACTATATCTCTTATCTAATCTATATATTCCTTATAATAATACTTATCTCTCTAATCTTCTATAACTCCCTAATACTATAATCTCTATTATAATCATATACTCTATTCATTTCTCTTTTATAATATCATCTTTGTCGCTCACTAATATATTCTATCTTTCTTACTATATTCCTATTATATCTATATTATATTAATATATTTTAATATTATTATATATTCCTATATACTATATATATTTCTTAATATCATGATCTTAAAATCAACTCATTACTTATCATACACTATTCTTCTATATTCGTAATATAATTAAACATCTCTAATTCTCTTATATTTATTATATCTATAATCTATATATATATTTTCATTTCACATACTTTTATTATAATATTATACTAATTCTCTATAATATTATCATATATCATTAACGTCTTAATCTAATCTCTATCATATCTATATATTCCTATACTCTTTTCATTATATATCTCATATATCTATCTTATCTAATATCATTTTTATACTATTAATTCTAAACATTATATATTCTATTATAATATATATATACATATATAATCTCTCTATAAATCAATCTATCTCTACTATTTATATCATACTTTTACTTTATACTTTAATCATAAATCTAATAATCTCTATTATATATATCTATTATATCTATATCTTAAATTATCATCTCTCTATTTAATGCTTCTAGCAAAATGTATCTACTTATATATATATCTCACCCATACACCTTCCTCTATAGTTATGCTTATTACATAATAATACTAATCCATAGCTAATCTTTAATCTCTCTTATCTTTCATCAATTCATATAATCTATAAAAGCATATTCTATCTATATATCTAATATTTATCTAGTTATATATATCTAATCTATATCTCTAATCTACTGAATAAAATTATCTGTTATTTCTAATCCTATATCATATCATAATAATAATATTCTTCAATTTATCATAGTATAATCATACTCTATCTATATCTATTCACTTATAATATAATATTCTATAATAAGTCTACAACTATCTTCGCTCAATAATTCTATATTAGTCATCTATCTATTACTATATATAATATATTTCTTCTACAAGTTAATGAAAAACTTATAATATTCTCACATATAACTATTTTCTATAATATAATATAATCCTTTTTATATATATATAATATTGACATATTTTATTTATCTATATATCTCTATTTTAATCTATTTATATATAATTTAGGAATCTTTATATTCATTCATTATATATTCTAATTATCTATATTTCTATTTACTTCTTTGCTCATTTGCATATTCTAATTATTATTCTTTGCATACATATTTATATATTATATAATTTATCTATATTATCTATCTCTATATATATCATTTAATATATTCATATATTCTAATAATATATCTATGCGCCAAATTTTGGGCATTTACATTAAACGTAGAATGGGTATTAATTTGTCGTTAATTCCGATGTTGCACGCCACGCATTCTAATCTTATTTAATGCCCACTATATCAATTTTTTCTGTGATTTTTCTATTTATAATTCTATTTCCTTTCTCTATCTATATATATCTTCTTATTATTATTACTAATTATTTTCTAATTGTTTAATTTTCTTTTATATATTTACCTAACCCCTTCGAATTACGTAAGTAACTTTTTCCTCTAGACGTTAGTCAAGCGTATTTAAACTACTTTTTTTAGTTTCTTTTAACTAACCCGGGTCGTTTTTTCGAATTTCCTGGTCAACTTTTTCCTGCATTTCATTGCTGTGTTCCTGACCTTTCATCTGGCGTGGGTTGAAACTTTTTTAGTAGTTTACATCAAACTTTCCGCAATGTTACAAGTTCTGTAACCCAATAGTGGCTAAGTCTACTCAATACCTTTTAACAAACACACACTTATAAACTCGTCCCGCTAAATTCTGAATCCAGCCGACAATTTACTACAATTCCGGCGAACCTCCTGGTAAACTTGTTCAAAATTCTCTTTTGTATGTTCTTTTGAAACTCCAGTGCGCAAATCTTTCTCATAATTTGCTGGTCCCTTTCACACGACTTTCTGCCTAATTCGGTTGTGTTTTATTCCTAATCCCAACTCTAATTGGACGTAACGGTCTTACTTCTGAGTGCTCTAGATCATTGTTGAAACCATAATATCAACCACTGTTTTACCGTCGTTTTTTAGACCCTGCCCGAACTCTTCTCCCTCTTTCCTTCTCTGCCTACAACGAAATCCCTCTCTTTCTCCCAACTCTCATCTATTTGCGTCATTTCGTCATTTTCTTCTTGTTTTCCGGCCGGGCCCCCCTTCCTCCGGGAGGGGTGTCCCTGTACTCCGGCCCCCGACTCCTTAACCTCCTTCCTCCTCCTATGCCCTCCTTTGATCATTCCTACAGTATCCTTTTTAAAATGGGCCCCAGCACCCTGAGGGGAGCCTATGGGAGGTAACTATGCTTGCTTATAATTTAATATTAATATATATCTTATAATTATATATCATAATTTATATATTTAATATAATGATATATAATATAATAATATTATTAAATTAATATATATTTATTTCTATAATCTAATTAATATATTATAATATATATTAATACTTATATTAATAATTATACCTATATCTATATCTATATATTATTATAATTAATTAATTTATAATTATATATATATACTTAATATATTATATTATATATAATAATATTATTATTATATATAATTAATATTTATTATATATATATATTAAAATAATATTTTAATGTAGTATAATTTTTTTTTTAAAAGCAAATGAGCTATAAAATAAATAAAAAAAAAAAAAGAAATAAGGTAATAAATATGAAACCATAAGGAGAAGTAAAACAGTGACTCAATACTCCTTTTAAATTAACACAAAAACAAAGGAAACTAAAATATAAACACGTATATATATATAAACAAAAAGCAAAATGCCAAATTGAACAAATCAAAACAGTAAAAAAAGTAAATAACTGTAAAACAAATAAATCAAGTGTACCAAACGCAGAAGGTCAAAAAAAACAAGTAATATAAAACAGGATGTAATATAACATAATTTCGGGGCAATAAAGGTAAAAAAAAATAAGGAAAAAATAATACTTACAGACATTCGACCTCAGGGAAGGACGAAGATGACAAATCTCTATGAATAAAGTGTTAAGAGGACATCATGAAGTCATCATTTATAACTCAGAATGAACATTACATTTCGAGGGTGAAATAGAGGAGAGAATAATGAAAAAGAAAAAAAAAGGCAATTATAACATAGACACAATATATAAAATAGTAGGAAAAATGAGAAATAAAATATAAAGTTAAAATTCCATATACAATAACTAATATAATGAGTTAAAGATAAACAGACGATAAGACTCAAAAATCGCAAATAACAAATGTAAGAAACAATAAACATCCAACCAAGATAATTAAGTAATCTACAGACGGAAAGAGAAGCTCAGAGCAGATTGAGAAACTGTGTCATCACAAGGTAGAATACAAAAATTATCTAATAGGATAATAAAATTCCTAGCATGAAAAGCGACAAACGCCAATCGCTGAAAGGTAAAAAAAATAACTAATACGCCTGGGGTATGGTTCGTAAGAAGATGAACAAGATGATCCATATAAAACGGACGCAAAGCGAGGAATGTAATAAAAAAAACAAACAACATGTGGATAAATGTACGAAATAATGCATAAATTAATAGATGAATTAAGAGAGAATAAGATGACGTAATGGATAAAGAGAACGAAATAACAATAAGAAGAGTAACTAAAATAACTCTCGAGAATGCCAGGACATATTATTTATATACTCTCTCAAATTAGAGAGTAATAATCAGTAACCTCCCTACCTGTGACCGATATACGCTAGGTTGGACACCCGGAGCATCACGCGAAGCTGCGTTCGATATTCGATCCAGAATGAGCCGCGGATGCGACGATCAATAAGAATCGATACTCAATCAGAAGAATCCGGTGCGTGAACATGAGCTCCCCGAGACTGACTCAAACAAAGAAGCAAAGCGGCAAATTGAAATAAGAAAATTCCCACAGGCTCCCTCGATAAAATGAAGATGGTGAGACACTTGCGATGGACAATAATTTTCTAACGAGATCAACACCAATACAAAGACTAACACCAAAGTAAGATACAGAAGAATATACGATTCAACAATAGTAAAATTATAACCACCTCTCTATTTAAATAAAAGAGGAGTTGAGTGATTATTTTACAGAGAAAAAAAGAAATAAGTTAAATATAATTGTCCATTAGTCTATAATACCTATTCAAATTTAAACGCTTACTACAAGTAATATAATAATCCAAATAAGATGTAAGTGATGTTTTGCATATCTACCTAAGATCAAAGTAAGAAAGATACCTGATTATTAAGGGAAAGGAGGTATTGAGGACGAGGAGCAACCGTACTACGCGAGAAGTAGAATAAATAAAGTTGATAGAGTAATTTGATAGTAAAGAAACATATTTTCTAGTGTAATAATAATGATGAACTAAAATAGTAGTAATAAATTAATAATTAAAATAGTCTAGGTTATAATATGATAAATATGAGAGAGATATATAATAATGAAAGATAGTAAGGAAAAGTAAATAAAAAGTATAATAATATTAAAAGAAAAGAATACTCATTTCAATAAAAAGAGTAATATAATAAATATAATATTATCCTTATTATATATTTATATCAATATTAATAATATAAAAGAAGAACTATGACTAATATGAAATCAAAGAAGAGGATAATAAATAATATAAATAATGTAAAAATAACTAAATAATAAATACTAAGAAATATAAGAGTATAGAGAATATATCAAATATAAAATAAGATGATAAAATATATGATAAGTATAAAGAATCAAAGAAATAAAGAGACAGTAAGAAAATAGAATATAGAAAAATAATATATGTATTAGTAATGTTGATATAAAAAAGTAAGACCAGTATTATACATAATATAAATACATATATGCGAAACCGACAGCGTAAATAGATCGTAAATAATTGAGAACTAGGCCTATTAATGCATAATCGACTAAAAATACAAGTATACTAAGTAAGATGCATGACTAGAAATAAGGAAGTTTTTGAGTGAACGGGGGGGGTGAACATAGAGGTACTGAAACAGAAAGAGGGTATATAATAATATATAATAGAGTATTGCTCCCAGGAGCGCCAGACATACGGATCACTCACTAAAATAGGGAAATTGAAATGCCAGTTTAGAGAACTTCATCCTCAAGTAGCAATATATAAATATCAACCTAAGTCTGCTTCATTTACTGATAATTAAGATGA
Source organism: Trachelipus rathkii (assembly GCA_015478945.1). Lineage (NCBI taxonomy): Eukaryota > Metazoa > Arthropoda > Malacostraca > Isopoda > Trachelipodidae > Trachelipus > Trachelipus rathkii. The sequence continues at coordinate 51,120 of JABUQX010020252.1, forward strand.
AGTATACAAAAGAGGAAAAGACATACTTCTTTTCTTCCTTGGCGCTGACAAAGCACAAATAATCAAAAATTTAAAATAATTTTATATACTAACTGTAAATATAAAATATTTATATTTTTAGTGTGTGAGTGGATAAAAAGAAATGATGGGAGAAAAAGACGTGAGAGATGGAGATAGTGTGAGAGTGTAGATCAGAAGAGAGAGAGTAAGGAAAGAGAGATTATGTACGTACGCAGATAGAGTATTGAAAATATAGTGAGTTATTATCAACTCAGTTATTGTCAAAAAATAACTCACAGTGACTAGGTACTCAGCACGAGATTAAACCCTTTTATGAGCAAAGCACTTCTCTAACACATTTATTATTATATCAACACTACTGCTCATGTGTTAGAGAGAAATTATATTCTGAGATTAAAACGTTAGCTATCATGCAATTAGGGGGAGTGTGAGGATAGTCACAGATAATTTTCTCTTCATAAATACTCTTAATAACTTCTTATAGGAGCAATGAGAATTTATGTACTATCATCTAAGAAACTTATTTTTGAAAAAGTTGTTTTCATATTCACCACAATAGAGCCTTTTTAATTTAAGTGCACAAGTCTATGTTATCGAGATAAAGTCAGCTTAACATTGACTGAAATACTAAAATATTTACAGAGCCGTTACTAACTTTTCTGTAGCTCATTCTATTTTTATATTTCTAGTCTTAAGACGAAAGAAAGATTGCATTTATAAATCGATCAATATGATGTAATTTACCAATGGTTCGTGAATTTTAAAGGAGAGAATAAAGTTAATACGAGTTTAATATATTATTATAAAATTTAATAGAAGAATAACTAATTTATTGAATACATCTTCCCACAATTTAAGTTAAATTAATTTTCACATAAATGTATATAAATAAAGGTATATTAAGGTAAATATTTACTTATTATATATAACCCACTCACCCACTAATATATATATATATATACTATATATATTCCTTATTATAATTACTATATATATTATATATATATATATAATTATATATTAATATATATTAGTGATGGGACGAATTAATCCCGTCATCCGGCCAATAATCGGCCATATTTTTTTTTCAATGTCATCGGTAATTTTTGGCCGATTATTTTGCGCCGATTATTGAACAAATATTAAGAATTATTGAATAATATTAAACTCAATAATATATATAATATATGATATATATTATATTATATATAATATTATATATATATAATATAATATCCAATATATAATACTATAATATATATAAATATTATATTATAATATTAATATATATATTAAAGTAAGTATTCTATATAATAGTATATATTATATAGCCGTGATAAGCTTATTTGGATGTTACTTCAATTATGTTAATATATTTATATTATAATATGCAAATGTGATATATGACTGTGATGCTTATCTATACATAGGACTAAAGACTTATGTTGAGTGCACCATGTCTCTCCAGAGCAGGAGTTGCTGAAACATATCTCATAAGGTTGGAGATCCTCGAAGTAGAAAGCGTCGGTAAGAAGATCGGTCCACAGCCAGCGACGAGGCCCGGTAATTATGAAACATTGTCATATATTCACGAGCGCCGGAGGCCAGAGTCTTCCAGGTTCTAATCATAAGTAATATATAATGTGCACCTCACCAGTCATTTATCTACATAAAACCTTTTAACACTCACTCACTATGGTGAAATATAGCCCTGAAATAGATTAGGACAGTATTAATTTTTAAGGTAATCTTTAGTTAAATATTTTGGAGAACATATAAGTATATAGCACCCATCCCTAAATCAAAATCCTATATAAAATATTTAATTATATATTTTAAACATTCTATACTTTTATGAAATTGTAAATTTTCATATTTTTTGAGCACTCACACTCTCTCTCTCACACCAATTTAGTTTATAATATTTTTTTTACTAACACAGTGAAGCAGCCAACTATCCTATTATTATTCTTTAATAAAAATATGATGTCATTTTAAACTGTTTTAATTTTGTTTATTATCATTTATGAGTCACATTCAGCCTTGAGAGATAAAAGTGATGTTTTTGTATAAATTAACCTTCAGAAATACTAGTCCGGTATTTAAATAAATTTAAAATAGTAAATGTTATTAAAAGAAATATAAACAAATTATTTTATGCATCACTATATATTATTTATTAATATATATATATTAAGGATTGAATCTATCACATGAATTAAACCAAGATAACCATTCTCACTCGCACTTGAGATTATAGAGTAAAATACCTATAGAGTAGTTTACATATACCTACTTAGAAGAGTAGTTATAAAACTCACGTGAGAGTGTGGTAACTTATATACTTAGTGAGCTTACTGGGAATACATACTATCTATAGAAGTAAACCCAAAAATGATAAGTTATCTAAAAAATATTTTAGCACATACACTTTATATGTATCATATACTCTTGTAATAAGATCAATTATGATATAGATCACATTAACACATATTTGACGATAAAAGAAATCTTCTATGAGAATTCATAAGAGGCAAACATATGGAGTCCGAGAAAACAAGAAAACTGAATATAAAAGAGAAACACTGAGATAATGATAAATATACTACCATATCACATTATATATATATATATACCATAATTATATAAACTTCTACCTGAAATTTTAATAATACAATGATATTTACAAAATTAAATCATTTTACCTCAAGAAATAATATGCTTAAAAGTACAAGATTTGGAGTAGACTACCCACGATTAGAAAGAAAATTATCATTTTCAAGAATTGGGACCAGGATAAATGTTCCACCAGAACATAAAGTCCAGCGAAAGATGGAGAATAGAATCATTGGTCTTAAGATAGACTATTTAATACTCCACCTCGATTAGTCCACAATTATATAAATATTATATACATTACAAGCGATGGTGACTTATTATTCAGAAAGAGAATTATCTCATACAATTTATAAGAGTAAAAAGATAAATATAACTCTTACAGTATACTTGACATATGTAATTTCAAGGAAAACAATTATACATCTAAAATCCACTAATATATTTGGTCAAATCTGTATAGTATAGAACGCTTTTACATGATATATGTCAGTGATCATTATTGGATATTTTTGATAAAATTTTTTGTAATTAGAGGTATTAATGAAACAGTTTTGTCACAATCTGTATGTTAAAGTTTTATACCACTTTACATGACTAGTTAATAATATATTGTCTAAATAATATTTACCATATTATATACTAATTTGTTTTGCCTTAATGAGTTTAATTGACAAAAAATAAAAAATATTTTACATTGCAACTTCAAAATTATGTTAATGAAGTTTTTTACTTATAAATAATCTTTTTACTTTTCAGATCACTCTATAATTGTTTTATTATTTCATTATCTTTAACAGCTAGAATACATGATGATTAACAGGAAGAATCAAATATCACAAACTATAAATAGTTTTGGTTATGTTAGTAATGTAAGAGAAATATGTGGGTCATTATTTATAGTAGAATCTAACCAATTGACCTATCATAACTTAAAGGCTATAAATCACATTAGAGAATTCAATAAATCTCAAATAAATTTGAACAATTAACATAATATACTGATAAAAGATTATATTAGTAATGATAGAGAAAAGAAAGAAGCAATTGGATAACATATTATAATGTTTTCTAAAGGATCATATTAAGAGCATAAAATTGACAATTAATATATATATTTATTACAACGAGATATAAAACAATCTTAGATTCACAAAAAAGGAATAACAATTTCATTCACTTTTTAAAGATTATTAGAAGAATTAAGAAATATATTAACAACTGATTTCATGATTAAATTTAAAAAATCAATCTTTTTTGTAAATATCATTAGCAGTTTATAATTTAGCTTTATGCTAAAAATATTTAAGCAATATTTAGAGAATAGCGGGTAATAAAATAATACTTATAAATGAATATAAACTTACATAATTTCTATTTAATTGAATAGTTTTTGGTACCATTAAAAGAGAAGAAACTTTATGTACTTGTTATATGCTTTATATAATCCAAAATACAAATTTCTGATTGAAACTTGATATATTTATATATATATGATATCAGATAATAAAGATAAAAATATTTATTATAATATATTAAGAAGAGTAAATTTGTGTTATAATTTAAGAGTAAATATTAACATTAGGTTCAGATCTTGAGTAATTGAAAAAATGATTATAGATCAACAAATTATCAGTTACTCATACAGATTCATCATGAAGAATCTTGAAAATGAAACGTAAACAGATATTGAGAAGGAAACTACATTCAATATTATTCTCATTGAGAGTGTCTTATTGAGATGACATGTCTATATATATTGCTTCTTGGAACGCTTATAGTAAAAAATACGGACTTTCAGAGAAAACATGGTATGAGTGACCTTATCAGTATTATACTAAAAATACATATAAACGCCAAAGTCACTATACCGAAAGTCTACAGAGATAAATATTTTTTCTCAGCCCAATAAAAGTAAACTAATTAAAAATTCAAACGTAGAACCAGCAGTGAGAGAAAAACAATTCGAGAAAAAGATAACTATTCAACAAACACGATATAGATGTGAGAGATAAAATTATTTAGAGTCATCATAAAAATGATTCGGGAAAAAATTCACGGATCATGAAAATTGTTTGACTTGTTGATGGTGTGGTATAGAGGAATAGAGATAAGACTCTTTATTTGGTGAATAGCATTTATTAATACCTTGAAAGTTAGATTATAAGGTATATTGACGTGTCTATAGCGTCTGAGTACTTCTGTTTATCTTGTGACAAATAGTATTATTTAAACGCACGTAGTTAGTATATAGATGAGAAGAGAGCGAATATCTACTACTTTTGAGGCACGATACTTATATACTCACAAAGATCACTCACGCGTCTAGAGTCTCATTATCGTCTTGCTTGGGCTTTCACATAGTAACAAACTATGGGTAAATGGTTTAGGGTGGTCTTTATGAGCTGTATTTTAATGTGTTGATCAAGACCTTGTTGCTGAATTCATTTTGAGAGAGTGTACGGAACATATTTCTATTTGCTAAATTTGTTATTCGGTTAATGTTATTTTAAAAAAATTGAGGAAAAGCCGTAATTTTTGTTTGTATCGTATAAAAAAATAATATTTGATGAAAGTATTTAAACCCTGAGTAAAACTCTGGAACAAAATTGTGCACTTTTATAAATTAACTAAATTGAAATATTAAATATTATACCTAGAATTTACAAAATATTACTTATTATAATGAATATGAATTTTAATCAAATTTATTCAGTATTTTGAAGACTTAATCAACTTAAAATAATAAAAATAATGCTTATTATTACATTAATATTAGTATATTAGTAATAAAACCTATTTGATGAAGCGTAGATGATAAATATTTTAATAATTGCCTGATGACTCAGATTGGTGTGCAGGTGCCAAAAAATATCCGCTATAAAATTGCCATCCAGCGAAAGTAGGATTAAAGCTTTTCTATTTGAAATAAATAGAGTAAAAATAATAATAAGAAGAAATGTATTATTTTAAGCAAATCATACTATAAAATCAGCTATCGGAGTTTATCACTCTCACCGTGGTAGCGATCCAGTAAACTTCTTAATTATAAGCGAGCTGCGTAGCGACTCCATCTTACTTATCATACGAGTATGACGAAATCAGTCTCCTCGTTGGATATGGAGATCACTATCTATAAATAGATTATACCTATATATTATATACAAACTCTACCTATTTACTAATCCCTTTATACTCATTTCTAATTAGCCTATTGGATATATTAATCATTGTTGTTCCGTGAAATTAAAATGTAATGCTGAGAAAGAGATTAAAAGATATACGTCTCGCTATATAATGGGTAAATAGAATAAATAAGTAATAAGATATTAGTAATATAAGATTTAGAATATTAGGAAGAGAATTGAGAGAGATTGTTTTCAAATATAATAATACTAATAGTTCAATAAAATTGAAGTAAGAAAGGTATATCAAGATAATGAGCTCAGTATAAGAGTAAGTAATCTGGTAAATTGATATCAATTGATTTCATACTAGTTTCGATATATTATCTCTTATTATAAACATCTCAATATATTGCAGAGTATGTGTGCCTAATGTGAGTATGTATTTAATACTTTAAATACCATCATAGGAGAATATTCAAACCGTAATTTCTTATTAATCCGCGACTAATATTTCATAAATATAAATATAAGGCATGGATAGACATTGCAGCCGCATTTTATCATATAAACTATTCGAGCGGATTCTCTACAACTATGCACTCAGTGTGATCATAAATACGATCATAAACATCTCTCTATCATAACACACACATATTATTCTCTGCATCTATTCACCTACTCACTCACACACATCTAACACTGAGCTCGTAGCACACATGCTAACACACACACACTCACTAATATTATTATATATATGATACCTAAAACCTTTCGCATAATAAAAATCAAAGAAGATAATTTTATATCCGAGAGTGAGTGAGTAAAATTATAAATTTGAGCCAATCATAAACCTACATACTTATTACGTCACGCATCCACCCACAGTAGCTGAAGCAACGAGTAAGATAACAGAGTGCCAGGATGAGTCGCCTCTGAATTAATAATATATATATTATATATATAAATATATATATAGAGGTTATTATATTTAGTTATATTGTTTAAAAACATTAATATCTATTATTAAATTATTTAAAAGATTAAGGTAGTTATAATTAAAAAAATATAGTTATATTTATTCTTAATTACCTACCCCTAAAAATATAATATAGAAATTCTTATAATTAATATATTTATTATTAGTCTTTTTATGTAGTTTACAGATATATAGCCATCAGTAGTAATATAGAGATTTAGCCCCTAAGTTATCTAATTTATACCTTGTATTTCCTTATAATTGTCATTTTATAACATGAGCTAGATTATTATTAATCATAAAAGTGTATTATTAGAAAGTGGGGAGACTAATTATTGAGGATATAACTAAATAACATCTTTTATAGATATATGTTATTATCATATAACATTAAGTATAGTATTTTATTACAATTATTTAGTATAAATGGTGATATCGGTGTGTACGGTAGTTATTTATCATATGTAAAAATATATATTATATTATTATTTTATGTAATTAAATATACTTAATAAATATATAGTTATTAGTGTATGTAAACTAAAGTCTAGAAGTTATTCATGCACAAAAATATATAGAATGTATATATTTATTTTGTATAACATATGTATACAAATATTTTATTTTTGTGACGACTATAGGTAAATTGTATAATATTACATTTAAGAAAGAGAGAGAGTACTTTTATATTTTATTCAATAACTATTTATTTATATATTTCAAAACTACCCTTTTAAAAAATATGTACTCTACGGCCGGGACGAATAACGAGAGACTAGTAGGATTCTGGCCTATGAGCCGAGAGATCTCTTAAAAGCCTGAGGAACTCCGGCAAGCGGACCGTGAGACGTCACAGGATAGATCCGGTGCATCCCTAATATAATATATATTATATATTATATATATATATAATATATATGGTAATATATATAGTGAGAGAGGTGAAATATCATATATAATATTATATAATTTCACATATACATATATCATTGCTATATAAATTTTTCGTATAATTATATTTATATATATAGTAATATATGATGTATTATAAGTTTATAATCATAAATCATATTTTTAAGGAATTATTCTTGAGATTATTTATTATTAATACAAAAACACTATAAACTCAACAAGAGATATAGCCTTATAATATTATGTCTGGCTGCTCTCAGATCACATATTCTTTTCTTAGACAGCATATTAATATCACATCTCCAATCTTAAACATCAGTATCAGTAATATCTTTTTATTAGGAGAATAGAATGAACGTAAAAGCAAAAAAAAAAATAAAAGCTACGTAAAGCAAAGTCAATTGTTTTTAAAGCGTAATTTTGCATTGCAAAATTAGTCGAATTATGCGTAATCTAGACCTAGCTTTGTAAATCTGATTAAAAGGAAATCTTGTTCACTCCGTTTATATACTAATAACACATTACACCAATATAAGCTTCTATCATGTGCAAATCTACCTCTATATTTTCTATGTTATATCACTCTTACTGTAACTATTCGCATAATGCCATTGATATAACCTGTAGAGTGCTCTAATCAATTTGTTGTGAGTGGTTTGAATTACATATATCGTCTCTACGCGATCATCTTGTTGTTCGATGTCTGCTCGAACGGCAACTCGTGATCTGCTGGTCAGTCGGGTTGGCCAGCCAATCTCATAACTTATTCTTCTTGCATCAGGCTTAACTCTCCTCTTCAATAGCATCAATAGTGCTCTCAGAGCAAAGGTCAGTGCTCGCAGTAAAGCGTCGCGTTCTAACTCTCTCTCTATTCGGCCGAATACAATCGTTTGGAATCGCTAATTCGTACTACACTGGAATGTCCAGATGAATACAATGTTGAGGAGAAGAGAGAAACACAGGTTGACTGGATGCATTTTGAATAGCGGCAAAATCTGAATTTGCTAGCGTGACTAGAAACACCAAATAAGAGGTGGAGAAGAGTGGGAGACTGAGTGGTGTGTGAAAATGTGTTGTGTTGGTGTTTAAAGAAATGAGAGGACTTTTAATAGATAAAATTATTTGCAATTCTTTTCATGTTGTGGTAGAGGAGAGCTATGGTAGATTTTTGTGTGTGTGAGTGCTAGAATTCCTACTTCTAAGTTTAAAGGAAGTTTCATTCATTCAGGTCGTGTGGTTAGCGAGGACATAATGGTCATTGAGGGTAATGTTGAAGAGTGCGATTTTCTGGGATAAACCAAATAATGTTTTGGATGGGTGAGTAAGGGATTTAGTTCATTAGTTGCCACATATCTGCCCCACACTATAGGATTTTTTTACAGCTTTGGCACTTATATTCACCGAGTAGATGAGCGCTATCTCAGGAAGGGGTAATTAGTACCCTCAAAAGTCACTCTACAAGGCAATTACGCAGATGATCAAGACGTATGCTTTAAAGTGAAGAGGACGATTTAAATACAGGCACCGGACTGGCAGAAGATTGGAAGAAGAATTCCACAGAACGATTGGGGGGAAAGAAGGAACACACAGGCGAACTAGCCTGGGTACAAGTTACCAATATACGAACACAGATACAGACTGCCTTGTGCTACGAGGGCGTCTAAAGGTGGTGGGTACGCCAATTGATAATGTTCCGTCGAGTGCACTTGCCGCTGGGGTCCATACTAGAATAGAGATAAAGCACCAACATAACAAGATAAGCAACGTAACCTATTGACTCGACCCTATCCCAAAAGCCGGGTGAAACCAGAAGCCTTCTAGATATGAGAATAGTACTCCCTTACAAGGGTCGGATAAAGACCCTTGTATAGCTGGAGCAAACGAGAAGAGGAAAAAAGTCTCGCAGCCTAACAAGAACTCCCAGTTTCTTTGTACGCCGCCCTAATCAATGGTCTGATGCATGTAGTTTTACATGAGCATTTTTCTTGATCTCTGTAAGGCTTCACTTATTGTCTAGTGTTTTGTAGGAGAGACGAAAGAACCGTCGAAAAGAGATAGAAAGTTAGAATGCGTTTTAGAGAAGGGGATTTGCAGAAGTTGGGTTTTTAAAGAATTGAATTTCACAAGGTTCAGACGTACCATGCGGAAATCTAATCCTAATATCAAACGACAGGAAGAGGTATGAAAGATTAAGACAGAAGCAATTCTAGAGTAAAAAGAAGGAAGCAGAACTGATAATGAGTTTGAAGAGATGAGGGTCGAGTTCATTCGGGTATATGAGTGGAAATAGAGTTTTAGATGGCAACGTGAGAAGACTATTTAATTAAAATCATCAATCCTTAAATATTAGCAACCTTTGAAAGGAAGTTTGTAAAAAGAAGAATGCCCATTCCTGTAATAAGAAATTTTAATTCATTTCAAAAGAAAGCTAAGACATAATTATCAAAGAGAAAGAAGGAAAACCCAAAGTGAAGGAGCTTGGAGAGCAGTTGACGCGTGTCATTAACCGGTTCAAATTCTTTTGGATATGTCAAGCCGCCACCACGGCAATTGCCCCGTAGTTCTAAGAGCTGAAAAAACCTAAATCTGTTAGATAGGAAAGTATCTTCGCCAGAATAACTTCTCACCTCGAGAAGACGGCTAGACAAAGACGAGAACTGCTCTCGGAAAGAAAGGAATGAGTAATTACTTAAGATAATGTAATTAAGTGATGTTGAGACTGGTTTCTGACAGGTCATTTTAGATAGATATACAAGTGAGAAAGATATTAAAGCGCGATCATTTAGATTAAGGATCATTAAAGCGGATATTCCATCATTTTTCCTTATATTCGAATAGCTTGGACATGTGCCGAGTTCAACAATCTCGAGTCAGTTGCCTAGAATATTCGAGAGTGAAGGGTATTATTTAGTTAAAAGACGTGATCGGGTGCGGCGATGGAAGGTAATCGGAGAGCCTACATCTTTCCTAATTAACTTGGGGAGGAATCACTATTATCTTGGAGCTATCATCGTTCTTATTCCTATCCTTACTCTATATTAAGATTTTAGTATTGCCTATAGATTCACCCAGTATATCATAAATATTGTATATATCTACAGTCATGATGTACATATGATACTACACTTACTTAATAGATTAATGTGAAGAGAAATAAATATGGACCATAGATATAAGAGTATATGATGATGAGTAGATAAGGGAAGGCCGAGAAGAAGATTATGGGACTTTTCATAGTATAGAGTATAGTAAATTAACAACAGAACCAATCAAGTGAAAAGGGAAGATTTAAGAAGTTTTAGTTATAAGAGATAGGTTTTTAGGCAAAGAGGCCAGAAAGATTTTCAGTAGGAGAACCTAGAGCAAAAATAAATTTGTCTTCTCATTTATTATTATTCGTTTGATAAAGTCAACCGCTTTGACTTTCATTATTCGAAAGAGATACTAGTTATTATTCCTAGAGCATAAGTGAGAGATTTTCATATGATTATGAATATTGAGAAATAGAATTTATATAGACGATTGTATTTATTTATGAGATATTGAGGAATTTTTATACCTTCAATTATTACTAACATTCCGATTACGACATAACTGTCACTTTGATCTGAGAAATTGAGCTCAAGTAGTATTCACGAACGGTTTATAATTATTATTTCTTATTATTCTCTGTGTTTATCTCATTATTATTATTATTATATTATCTCTGATCACATTTAGGTATTGTTCCAATTAATGTAGTATTGAGAATTAGTAATATTTCATTGTTTAAGTAATATCTAATGAGCAATTGATCATGAGTTAATATTATCTCACTTACTTATTATTATCAACGATATTGTTCATGTGTTTTACACTTGTTATATACTTATTTTAAATATTATATAACATTTGCAATAATCAACTTTAAATTGCCTCACTTGAGCATAACTAGACAAATTGCGATGATCTCGATCAATGTATAGAGAGTATACCATCTATATCTATTAAGTCCCCTGCAGTACTCTAAATTGATTTTTATAACAGTGACATTTTGGGCCTAAAAGATTAACAACCACTGCACAGTACAAAGAGAATTACGTCCATACGAAGAATTTACAACCAGACCACAAACATGTCGCTCTAATATTTAACTGGTAAATTAAGAGAATAAATTCTTTTCTATATTGGTTTAGAGTCACTTATTCAGTGATTATTCATGATATATTGCCAATATTATTTTAATGTTATCGAGTAGTTATATGTATAATTAATTTATTTCACATATCTCAATGATATTGTCATTATTTATCAGTGAGAGACAACCTATATGTAACACTTAAAAGGAAATATATATAATATATTGAATATAGAAATAGTAATATAAGTATATATTTACGGAGGGCGTAATACACCACCTGCACAATATACTAATCACCCCTGTCTTACAGCTCTTTAAGTAATATATATGATATATATATAATATATATTATAATATATATATATATATATCATATTAAATATATACATAATAAGTATATATATATTCATATATATATATAGTAGATAATATATATCATAAGTTAATTAACATAATAAGAAATTGTCTTTGCCAGGTACATATATTAACTCATATATAGTATATATAATATATATAATATATAATATATTAATTGATAATAATAATAATGAGATATATATTTAATAATATAAATTTTATCTAATCATTAGATTAGGCAAATTAATTTGGAATAGTTTTATTTTTTTTAGACCTAAATATCACACTTGAATAATAAATTAGAGAGAGTGATAATCACCATAAAAAATTTGAGGCGCCGTGTAAATTAGAGAGAGAAGTTAGTATATAAAAATGAGCTCAACAACGATATTATATATTTTTTAAGTAATTCGAGATTTGCATTTTTATAATTAATACGCTGTCACACCACGTGATGAATAATTAAAAAAATTGTATCACCAATATTGTTATATATATATAATATTTAATCTCAAGCTAATATGATTATTCTATTCGGTGGAAAAACTTATTTTTCATGATACTTTGACTCTCTCTTGTGCGTGTTACAGTAACAATAAATAATCAAGTAGTGAGTTATGATATCAAGTCTTCTTTGTTAATAGGGTAATAAATAAGCTTCGAAGCATGAAATTTTACTAGTGGTTAGGTAATGACGAAAACTAAATTCTGTCTATTACTAAATTTAATACCAGATATAAGAACGAGTTTCTCTAGAATTATAAAAATAAAATAAAACAATTGATAAGTATTGTACTTTCCAATTAATAAGAGAGAGAATAATTCATAGAGAAACATAATAATCGGTATCCTTGAGTAATATAACTAAATGAGAGCGAAAGTAATATTACAAAATCAAACAACAAAAAAAAAACGATATATTACTTATATACTTGTTGAGGGAATAACTATAACTGCTGCAAGTAATTAATTTTCATTTTAACACGCTTGCACATTACTCAAAATGTCGTATACACCATAGATAAAAATGAAAAGAGAATGTCATCAGAAGTTAAATTCTGGAAAATCATTAAGATATACAAATTAATCCTTACATCTGTGACCCTATAATACAAATAAGATTATAATTAATTAGTATTGTGAAGTTGATTTGTATTCTTGAATTTTATTTTTTATTATTGTAATTGGTGAGATATCACCTTCGGAACAGAAGCACATAATAGTTATGATTCATGTAATTATAGATATAAATAATAGTAAATTTTATATTATTTTTTATCAATTTGTAATCTGTAGATATCAAGATATATATATATATTATAGAGTAGATATATAGTATGAATATAATTAGTATATATATGATATATATATAATATAGATATATATAATTTATAATAACGAGTTTTATAATTATATATATATTATATTTTATTATAATAAAATACATTAATTAATATATATATTAATTTATTAGTATATATTTTATTAATATATAAATTAAGTTTCTATATAAAATTATATTTATATACAATCATATAATTTAATGATTTTCATTACTATAAGATATAGACATAGAAAGTATCCCCATCTTAATAAATCGTTTAATAAATGTGGACAGCTAATTAAGCATTAATACACTAAACTTTTAGAATACGTTATTTTATATTTTTGTTTAAAGAAAACTAACACTTACAACAATATAACGAGAGCGCTGAATTTACCTCTTACTGAGGACGAGTAACATGTATGAATATATTCTAACGTTATTGATTAGGATAGTCCCATTCACAATTAATTATATATGAGACCTTATATAGGAATATTTACTAATGTATTATTATATATATCATATATATTTATATATACTATTATATAAATCGTTATAAATATTATATAGATGACTAGTAATAGTATAATAATACAAATTTCAATCTATCTATTTATAATATATATATGTACTTACTTAATATTTACATGTATATGTTTGTTTTTTAGATTTTATATATAATATATATATAATATAGATAGGAATTAATAATATATTAAGTATCATCAAAAATAATTAAGCTAATTAAATTTAATTTAAATCATATAACATTTCTTATCTCTCACCGATTAGACTTTAGAATTAACAATTAATTAATAAATAATATGAAATGCGAATATATGTGTATCTACAATAAAGTGAGTATATGTGTGAGATGGGGTATATTTTCTTTATTAAGTAGTCTCCTGTGCTTGTAGTTTGTGATCGTAGAATCAATTATAAATATAACTAGAATTTATCATTCATTTATAAAATTACATTAATTACATATAAACAAGAGACTTTGTTCATTAGACAACTCAACATAAGTTTTAGTTATCTAAAGTTCGATCCATCCATTATTATATATATAATCTCATAACGTTTATTTATTAGAACGATGAGGCAGTAGAGAATAGTAATATACTCCATAATACCTACAATTAGCTTCAAGTAATCTAACTAATAGCTATTCACCATTATGCGTATGCTTTTATCTTTCATATTAATACCATACATAATCATCTTTATTGAATTTAATCAATCAATCAGCGCTGTCAAAATACTGACACTTACAACCCGACCCTTCTTATATGGAAGAGCGAGCTTAAATTGATTATTACACCCTTTCAATTTAACTATAAAAGTTAATATACAGAGCGTCGCCAGGCATGCCCTGGGGCACGTCCCTTTTGGCACAATGTCCAGTGACCTGGACTCAACTTTCCCTTCCTCGTCCCAGATAGAACGTCCCTAAGTCCGGTTGGTTTCATTGAAATAACTAACAAAGAATAAAAATAGTTATGTGTGGTCTTATAAGATCCAGACAATTTTAGACTTTACAATACTTAACAAACAACCATAATTTTCAATAGATGCTTGGTTTAATAACAATCTGCTCATAATAGCTTTTTACCTCAAAAATGGAGTTCTAGCTTTTTATATTTATAATAAAGGTTTAAAGCATATTTTATAGTAATATCGTTCAGTACAGTATAATATTATATACTATATAATATATATATATATAATATATATATATAGTTTATATATATATATAACTATATAAATATATATATATATATATATATTATTATATAATATATTTTATATATCTATAATATATATATATCTAATATATATAATAATTATATATATACTATATCATTATATAATATCATTTATTATATAATATTATTAATCTATAAATATGATCACAAGTTTTTCATAGAATTAAAATATATAACGTGAACATAATCCGATTCCCATTATATTCTCAATAACCACAAAAAAATTAACTCATATATTATGATCTAGTGAGTTGATTTACAAGAGTAATCTTTCACCCTTCAACACGAATTATAGTGAAATAATCCAAATATGATAAAGGTTGTCAATTATATATCTCCAAATACTATCTAAGTTACAGAATGGATACTTATCAATAGACTAATTAGTAGTTACTTATATTCACTCCTTAATATAAGGTATAATCCTTACAATATGTATTCATAGTTTTCTGATTCAGTAGAAAGAGCTTTCATAAATGTCGTATGACAACTTTATCAGATATCAATATATATGACTTTCTTATTCTAATAATTACTTTCTACCATGATCTCATCTCTGGTTTACTATCCAAATTTTATCTATCTCTGACTATTTTCAAGGTTCTTCACACAAACTTTGAGTAATTTCATCTAAGAATAAAATATTAATACCTTACAATTTATTGAGTCCTGCTTTATAAGATATACAATTAATATACTGCCTGTATTACTTATATATATTGAGCTCATCACTATATGAGTTAGATACTAGAGCTTTACTTATGAATCTAAGATCTTTATCAATTAATATACCAGTTAATAATATAAGAAGCATAATATAGTTACTCATACGTTATAAGAATACTACCAATTATAACTTAGTGAATTAGTAACCTCAACGACGAAATCGTATTCAAAATAGACTAAAGGTAGAACCAAGAGAGAACAGGTAATAAAATTAATATTACTTTAATATATTTATGTATCTTATATGTATCACAAACCGATATATTATAATATCAGATTATATCAGTGTGAAGTCACCTGTTAGGATATTTCATATCCACGAGACATATTTTATTATTTCACTACTCACAAAAAAGAGAATATTTTATACTTAATTAAATTATTTACAAAATAAAAATCTTATCCAAAATATATTCAAATAAAATCTTTTTACTTAAACTTTTGAAATCGTTAATTAAAAATTTTCGCAAGTGGAACAATTAATAAATTTCTTGCAGGAATGCTAATTGCAGCCTCAGATAAGGTGTAGAAATAGCCAGAGTTAAATCAGACACTTATCTATACTTTTACGGCGATAAAAATATTGTTATGTAAAGTCGTATATGGAGTAAATATGAATGTTTAGATGTGATAATATAAATATGTGTAAGTAGTAGATAGAGGATGAATGAGGTATGGATTATTAATTATAGAAATAGGGCAAAATTATTTGGATTTGCTTCACAGCTGTGACTGTAAACATAGATTAAAAGGACAGGTTAGAAATTTAATAAGTGTGTGATGTTAAATGATGTTGAGAGCTAGAGGTGAGTATATGGAGATAAGATGATCGAGAGAAAGAATGAATGAAAGGAGTTAGCCATTTTGATGAGTGACTGTGTATTGAAGCTTATGGATAGATTTTAGATTGTGTGATGTTCACTTAGAATTCTAATGTTAATTTTAAGAGTTGAAAAGGTCAGGTATGTGTGGTTTGTAGACGTATGGTCTATATCTTAATAGCAAGAATATAATATGCATTTATCAGTAGTATAATATATATTTCTATATACAATGTATGATTATATTATATGTACATTCGTTTTATGTATGTTGGTATAATACCCTGTATTGAATTGATGTAAAAACACATTATAAAGGTTGGATAATGGAGTGATTATAAAAGTAAGGATGTAGATAAAATATATATATATATAACTAGAGTGGGTATTGGGGTGGTACGGTTTGTTTCCATTAATAGGTGGTAAATAGGTGTTATGGGGGAGGCAGACCGTTATTATCTGTAAGTTAATGACTTATCTTAAACACAAGTGTAATTCAATTAATAGTATATATATATAGTAAAGTTGGTGTATGGTAAAGAGTATGGTTATTAAATATCTAGAAGTGAAAAGGTATGTTGATTTAGGTGAATATGGTGAGGAGTAAACAAATATTTATCATGGGTATGATGGTTGGCTAATAAAAGTAGTTAGGAGAGCAGAAGATCTTTAGGAAGATACAACTAGAGATCTATGTAATTAATATTGTTTGCTATATGTTAAATTTTGATATTTATTTAGTTGGTGCACTTGATGGGTATGGTAACGTGAGACTCTGCTTATTGTGAGATATGGTTATATTAATATTAGTATTAGTGAGTATATGAGTGTCATCAGAATTTTATATATGGTATAAAACTCATGCACTAATTAATGAGCGCGCACGACTGATAATAACGTTATTGATAACCTTAGAGCTTTGATGTACTCACATTTTTGTTTTTTGTGAAAGGTTTTGCTTCGATGTTTAAATCTGGGTGGCTATATGAAGGGTTAATGTTCGAATAGTATTTGTTTGTCATAAGTACGTGTGTGGCTATGCTCATGAAATGTAGTGATGAAGACAGAGCAATTAGCAGATCACAAAATGCGAGTATGCACACAGACACACAACTATGACAAACGCCATTCGCATTAAAGTAAGAGGACAATACGAGATAGCACGTGGTTGAATGTACACTAAAAGCACACTCTAGATGAGGATGACTGCAAATAGAAGATGCTTGCAATTAAGTTTTTTATTCATAATGGAGAAAAATAAGAAATACTAAAAGCTGTGCTGACAGTAGGGTATGCACGATAATACAAAGAAGGTCAATAATTAAACAGTTTATGGAGCAGGTAGGAATGATATAGAGGATAATAACAAGGAAAAATAAGAAAGCCTTTATTGAGAAGGAATGCGCAGAAAGGTTAAGAATAGATAAATATAGAGGGAATCTGCTGTAGAATAATTAGAATTAGGGAGGAGGTGACTTTTGTAACTGAGATGAAATGGAATATGTATGAAGGGAGTGTGGAAAGAACATTCGAAAATCTGTAGCTAACAATATTATTAATACAATTATATGATGAGTAGTTATTAGTGATAATATGTGTAGCGTATTTTAGGAGAGTATATGTGATAGTACTTATTGTTATTAAGAATGTGAAATAGGATATAATTTTTAATGTCACATGTTATTTTTGCTTCTTATAGGATAAATGATTAAATAGGTAGCATGTATTATTATTATATAATAAGTTATATGATTAGTTTATAGCTATTATAGCAGGAAGGATAATTATATTATTATTATTATAGTATTGAAAATTATAGTGAAATTATATATGATAAAAGAGCGGAGTGCGAGAGAGATGTGGTTTGATTTGTAGTAGAGTGAGTTTTTGTTGTTTTTAAGGTTGATGTATATAAGTTCGTTTATTTATGGAAGGATTGGTATCAGGGAATTGAGACAATGATAGAAGAGCAGGTAATAGTCACCCCCTGCTCAATAGTGAGTTAAATATATATATATAAGGGTAAGGGATAAAAGGGGAACTGTAGACTATTATAGAGGGAATAAGGTATTATTTGAGGTGTTATGATATAGGAAAGGATATGCTGAGTATTATATTTGATTTCTCTACGACCCTACGGGATGATAATGGAATGATATAGAAGTAAAAGGCTGTATTTATAAGGAAGTGGTAAGATAGATATGATTGAGTTTAAGAAAATCAAGTAACATTGAATATAATAAAAATGATTGTAAGAAAATGAGGTGAGAATGAAGAATAAATTAAATATACTTATAAGGTTTTATTTAATTAGATTATGCAACAATGAGCGTATGATAGAGTTTAATGAGAAGAAGTTCGAATTGTTATAAGAGTTAGTAAATTGGACATTAGTAGAAATATCATATGCATTTAATGTTTATGAGTTAAGAGATAGGGAGTTGTATTCTTATCCTAAGAATGAGGAATCAAAAAGTAATGTAATGTAGCCTTAGGCTTACATATGCTATTAGAAAAATTGTTTGGAATGATGATGATTTTAAGGATTTGTAAAAGGATAAAAACAACTGAAAGCTTTATGAGTTTAGTAACGGTTATATATCAATTATTTGAGTATATATATATGTATGTATAGGATTATGAAGATTTGAGGTGGGTTAGATGGCTAAGGAATTGTGTGTTTGAGATATAAATGAGGTGTAAGAATGAAGTTTGAAAAGGTAATGTTTGTCCTAAAGATGCTTCACGATTTTTTCTTTGAAAACTTGATGATTTATTTTGTGTGAGTAATCTGAAGAGAGTTTGAAAGAGAGAGAGAATAGAGAGATTTGGCAGGGAGTTGTGTGAAAAGGAGGGCTTGAAAAAGTAACACTACAGATGGATATAAGGATTAAACATTAAGTACATTGATGTTGTTAGATAGAGTGGATGGACTATCTATTCTTACAAAAAGATAGTCATATTGATATATTTTGGTTAAGGAATATCGTGTGCTCGAAAACACACTCATGTGACAAACCACTTTAACTTAGTAGATTTATATAATATATTTATTATAAGGGTATATGTTGTAGATGAGAAAGGGAACGGATCCGATTAGCAGAGATGGTAGGTTAAGAAGTATTATGTTATGAAAATATTATATAGGAACAGTAGTACTAAGGTGGCTGTGAATTAAATATCGTTATGGTGAATGCAAAGGGCATATTATAAGTTACTTGAGTGTGCCTATACTGAGTTTATATATCAAGTGAGGTAGTTATGTTATGTTATATACCTTAGTATGTTATATGTTAATAGTTGGTATGTTAGTATAGAGAAATTGATTTGTGTACTTGTTACAAAGTGTGAAAAGTAGAAGTATACGCTGCTAAACTTACAAATACAAGCATAAATATAACAATAAAGTCACAAAGAGGTGTATGCTAGGAGAATACAAGTGAACTGTCAGAGAAGTGCGTGGTGGTGCGCCGAGAACGTTGCCTGCGTGACGAAATCGATATGAGTAATAAATGAGTAAGAGGAAAATTAGATATCAGTATAATGTAAGAAGTGGTGTGGTGTGAAAGTAATATGAACACATCAATGAGAAAGAATTAAAATGATTTCAAAATATATGAATGGTTTGGTCATTATATGGTATATATTTATTGAGATGAATGAAAGTAGGTTAATTAAGCGGATGTATCAGTGGGTAGAGTATGTGAGTTAGGTAACCGAGTGAGGCTTGGGAAGTAACCTATGAAGAGAATAATAGTGAATATTGAGAGTATATCTATAATATACGGTTGAATACGAATGAGTCTATGAGTAGAGAGATATGTGAGTAATTATTACTTTCATCGAGAATAAAAGGTGGCATGATGGAGAGAATG
The DNA here is from genome assembly GCA_015478945.1 of Trachelipus rathkii. Classification (NCBI taxonomy): domain Eukaryota; kingdom Metazoa; phylum Arthropoda; class Malacostraca; order Isopoda; family Trachelipodidae; genus Trachelipus; species Trachelipus rathkii. Next base: position 71,768 of record JABUQX010020252.1, read on the forward strand.
GGGGGTTTTGTATTGGGATAGGAGTAGTATGGTGTGGCTAAACTGGGCACAGGGGAATGATGAACCCTTCACATTGAACTAGATTATTATCATCATATAGTGGAGGTCCGTCGCAGAGTACCTACATTAGATGCTTACTAGGGTGGTAATTTTACTGATAGATTTATATGTTATCTAGCTCTACAACTAATTACTAGTTTGGTTTTTCATTTTTCGAGAGCTTATGACGCGCGGCTCACACGGTCTGGCGATTTTTCATATCTATTCTGAAAACTTGTTTGTTGTAACTATGTACTAATTGTCCAAGCACTAAAAAATGGCTTTGTATTCTTATAAATAATTAATGAGTTTGTCTCTTGCTACATCGAATTACATCCTATATTGAAAACTCACATGCCATTCTACAACAGAGAGTCGGCCAACTTATGCACAGCGTGCACCTTGACACTGATAATAACACGCTGAAGATCAGAAAAGAAAGAACGTAATATTTAGAATAAATACATCGCGAAACGACGATTCTGTTCATAGAGCTCGAAAGAATTTATCTTATAATTAATACGCCCTGTTATAATGCGATATATATACAACAACGCGCCCACGCCCCATATGTTAAGATAAGAAAACTGGGGCTTATCTTTACATTCCTAAGAGAAAACATGTAGCAGTGATAGGATGTTGCATAATCGACAGTGGTCACACAATCCATCGAGAGACTCAGAAATACTAAACATATCTACATAAGGTCAGAGATGGAGCTGATTATGATTCTGAACAGTCATCGAGTTTTGATAAGGGTCGACATGTACCTCAACACGCATTATGAGCGGTAGTTCCTTTCACTCACGTTCATTTAATTCATATAGGTTCGTTCTTATAAAGTTTAGTACGCACAAATAGGAGATTACTTTTTAAAAATACAATTCGCAGACTGTGTCTTATGTTCCATTAACTAACCGTAAATCTTTTTTACACTTCTCACATATATCTAGAACATAGATTTCGCATAAGAGTAAAAACTTTTCTGTGTTAATTTTTTAATCGTCCTTTATCATTAAGACATGTAAATATACACGACATCTATATCTTCTTCATATATCACAGAAAATCATATCCTAAGAACCATATGAGAGTCACAGATAAATCTAAAAAGCTAAATTCCCTTTTTAGTCTAATAAAACAACAAAATACAACTAAAATATATACCCTAGCTAAGAAATAAAGACCATAACTAATACGAATCACTCTCGAAGACGTCCTAACCGTTATCTACAAAATATCTATCTCTCTAGCTCATTCAGCTCTTCAATATACTAGCATGCACACATAACCGTATATCTTATTATTAGCCTGTTAAATATTCTATTTAATTAATATGTTAATATATCGTTTGTTTTTAATTAGTCTAATTCACACTGAAATATCACTTTTATTTCAATAGAAATGATGCTGGTCATGAGTTACTAAATTCTTGATTTATATGTGTGAGAGAACGTGTTTACATTTTTAACTACTTCTATCAGATCGTCACGTCTCTATACTATTAATAGTTATTCCATGCAATTCCTTGCAATCTCTCACTAGTCAATTTAGAATGAATTCAATTATATCATTCTCGAGATCGCTAATTGACAGACTCGACAATTCTCATAATTTTAAACAAATACATATTCAATAGAGGACTCTAGAGTAACAAGTAGAGCTCTTTTTTCTCTACTTATATTCTAGATTCCTTTCACACTGCAGACTAATACTGAGAATGTCTATCGCGTACTTAAGTCCTGTTGAATAGCTGACTGTAAATCCTATAGTGGAGCTCCTCATTTTACAGTTAATCTGGATTTCTAGTAATTAAGTCGACAGAATCGTTAATATAACTAATCGTATTGTCAACCTTATTTATTCGAGAGTATTATATTTTGTTCTCAAGGATGAAGTGACGTATTTTTTATAAAGCTAAGTGAATTCTATTAATTGCTGACTTTTAAAAGAAATGTGTGAAAGGTTTTCCTTCTACTCATCTTCGCTTCTAAGTAAGTTAGCAATTCGCATCATTTGATCTACACTTCCCTCGGCTTCCATCTAATCAATGCGTTTTGGCGAATATATCTATCCTAGACCTGCTCTCATTTCGAGTAGCACTACGACAGTAGTCTCCGACAGGAGGACAAGATAGGCACGGTTCAACCGATCCGAATAGAATTCCTGTGCACTTCTTAACAGTATTATTAAGAAGCCAATTCTCCCATGAAAGTTCTTATCCTATTAGATGAGTTCCCTCTCTCGCGAGAACTGTTGGAACGTATCATTGCCAGAAGATGTGTCTACACCGACTTTTTAAATGACTCTATCAAAATAGCGATAACAATAATAAAAAGTGACTCCTGGACATAAGAGCATTGGAGGAATGACTCGTGAGTATCTGAGATAAATATTCTATGCCACTATTCTATGACTAAAAATTAGACTTTTGAAGATAGTGTATAATTCTATCTAGTCTTTTATCGAATACAATATTTGTATTGACTTTTAACAAAGTACGCGTTTAACACATCGTTGGCAAGCAGAGAGTGAACCTGAGCTCATTTTCGTATCAAGTTATTGTCCACTTATAAATATAGAGTCTTTTAACTATTATCTCTTTCTTTCTCGCTTAGCAGGTCTATATTATTGATACTTGCTCGGTTTTTTTTTTTTTATGTGCATTTTTCTTCTCGGCGATATATATTATGAATCTTTACACCCTTATCATATAACCTACAAATCTATATGCACAGCGTGTCTGACCTAAAGTTGTATAAGCTGTAACTTGAGTATTATTTTAAGATCTTTCTACCTTCTTTTAGCTTCATGATATTTGTCACTTTAGTGTCATTGCACTGCTGCTTCTCCTTTCGGCTTCTTTTTCTATCAAGCCTTTCTTTCAACTTCCCCTGTAGGTAAATTGTCCTTTAGCAAAAATATTCGATAAAAATTCAAAAGAAAACTTTATTATATTTTATATGTCTTAGAAATTAATATTTCTAAGAATTATCGGCTAACATATATATATATATATATATATATATATACTTATAGAGAGAGGATGAATAGAACAAACATTTATCAGTCATTTTTAATTTCTGATTAAGTTCTATCAGCTTGAGTTACTCAATTATACTTAATTTATATATTAATCATAATATATACCTTATTGATATTATTAAAGTCCTTAACATGGTTTATATATCATATCAACATACGGTAGTTTTACAATAAGCTCAATTATACTAAGTATTTCTGCTCTATTATTCATCACTATAATTTCGGAAGAAAAGGTGTATACCTATTAACTTTAGTGGGTAATATTCTACACTCTGTAATTGCTCATCTATCTCGTATATGTATTTAAAGAGTGATATCAGAGAAGAACAAGAGATATTTCGCACAAGAGATTAATCGCTTATACTGATAACATGAAAAATAAAGATTGCTTGGGAAACTAGGGCAGAAACTGAGAATTTTCCATCACCTAATGAAATTCATTAGGGTGTGAAATGTATTTATGTGTTTGATGGTTTAGTGTTAAGGTTTCCCTACGCAAGTTAAAGTTATTACAACTATATGAAAAAAAAAGTTAATTAACGAGCTCGCTTGAACACAATATAAAATAAGAGGCTAACTCTGCATACCTTTTTCTGTACCAAATCTCTTTACTTTTTAACAATGACTTTAGATATAACATTAATGAAACAACTCAAAACTTATGCTGTCCACATTCTGCAAGGATAACTCCTACAAGATCAAATATTTGTAATACACAAATCGCTAACATATACTTTCTTCTTATATTTTGTTATACAAAAAAGAATAAAAAACGAACAATACTTATACCAAGAGCGATAAACTTAATATAGAATAACTTCTGCTGCCCTAGGAATAATCCGCACGATATAATTAGGGTATCATGTACTACTAGTTAAGTACTCAATTACCCATATCGAGTTAAATGATAAAATTTCTATACATATTATGATTGAGGTGTGCGAAATGAGAACATACTACTCATTTAAAAGCACAAAATTACATACAAAATAATCTCGATAATATTGTGCGTTTTAATTTGAGCGAGAATCTAGTTTGTTGCGCTCGTCACTAATTATAATTAAAATTAATATACATTGGTCATTATGTTATCAAATAATAGACGTTTTGTATTCAGAGGTCTGAAAATATTATTCTTAGGTGGGCCATACTTATCTTTATCACCATCCAATTTATACATAATAGTATTACTCCTTTTGAGTTACTCAAATAAGAATCATTTCGTCATCTCTTCTATTCAAAGACAATTATCCTCAATTTGAGTCATTCTAAATACGATCCAATAATCATCCTGCCTTATGTAAATCTAAATATAAATTAGGCTTCAATACATTGAGTTAGTTAAGAGCTTTCTTGAAATCAAGATTCTATTAAATTATTAATACTATGTTAAGTATAAAATAAGATGATAAAGTCTTACCGAAAGTCAAAATAAGATTAATAAAGTCTTAGAGGATAAGAAGAATCTATCAACGACGAATCGAGGTATATATTCCTCAAAAATAGAAAGATGCATTAATAGGTTTAGAACCTACAGAGAGAGTAAACTACGGTATAATACAATTAGCCTATTTCAGTTTAATTGATCTTTCTACATGAGATATCTTATACTAGATATCTAGGTTGATGAATATCACTAGTATATGTTAAGACTTATTATCTTTATCACCACGAGATACTATTATATTATTTTCCAAATATTAATAAAATTCTATTACTTTAAAATAATATTATGTTATCAAATTCATCTAATATCCAAATAATATTCAATAAAATATAGTATTTTAAAATATAATCAATTTTATTTATAATATGAATGTTTCTTCAAAACAAATAAATTAAATAATTATTCTATTTCAGCTACGATTACGATTATTGCATAGAGCTCTATAAATCTCATCTTTCCAATTATGCTAATTAAGCATAATCTAATAATAATAATATATATATATAAATATATATAATTATATATTTAATATATGGTTACTTACTCAGTTTTAAATGATAACTTATAAAGAAGATGCGTCTTATATTTGTTACAAATAATTCGATTAATTTATTAGATATGTTATACTTATATGCAATATTACACAAAAGATAATAAAATAAAAGGCACGTATTTTCGTTAAATCGGAAAAGAGTCACAAAACGAGACACATTTAAGATGGATGGATATTTCACATTTAAGTAAATATGAACTCGATAAAATGTTGATAATAGATATATACTCAGAGTAACTTTTTAAATAATAAGTATAATGTTATATCAACAGGTGTTTTTATTATATTTTATTTATTTATATTTATTTTAATTTAATTTAATTTATATTTAAAATTTATTTATTTATTATTATTATTATTTAATTAATTTAATTAATTAATTATTATATAATAATTATAACGTATTGATCAAATTTAATTTAAATTTATTTTTTTTATTATTCTGATTGTTCAATAAACGTTATTGAGATATCGGTATCTATTTACTAACCTTCAATTTATACATTGCTTCATAAATCAGGTTATTTATAAGGAACATATAAGTTATTAATAATATATAATATAAATATATATTAATAAATATATATATTAATATTATAATATATAATATATTAATATATATTATATAATATATTAAATATAATATTTATAATAATATATATATTATTAACTATATATTCTAAGTATATCTATATTTATATATATATATATATATATCATAATATATATATATATATATATTAATAGATTAATATATATGTATATATTTAAATTTAAAATTCATACTATTGCAGTTCTGTTGAAAAATTAATTATATATAATAAATATATTAATATATATATATAATATATATATTAATATAACCAGAGATAAAAACAACCGTCTATCACAGGTGCTAGAAGCTACCTAAATCTATAATGGAGAGTATGAGTAGTGTACATCATTATAAAATACGTACCATAAGGCAGTAAACGAGCCTAAGTACCAAAGGAAGGAATAGCTCATATTTCTCCCCACGCACGTCCAGTTGCGAACCTGGACCCTAATATAGCCTCCTTTAGTTAATTATGTTTCGCGAGTAGCTACTTAATAAAACACTGAGTTATCGGGCCGCTTATACTAAATAAATATAAAGTACATAAATAAAATAAAAAAAATATATACACACACACACACATATATATATATATAATATATATATATATATATATATATATATATATATGTATTAATATATATAATATATATAATATAATATATATATATATATAATATATATAATATTTATATAATATACAATATAATAATAATATTATATATATATATATATATATATATATATTATATATATATAGATATATAATATATATATATATATATATATATAATATTATTATTTTATAATATATTAATATATATAATATATATATATATATATATTGATACAATATATATATATATATCTATAATATATTATCATAATATATCTCAATTATATAAATATATATACTTTTATATATATAATAAATTAACTATATATATTATTAATCTATAATATATATATAAATAGATTGTAATGATATTCCTTTTATTAATAATATTATATTATATATTTATATTATATTATAATAATATATATATATATATATATATAGTATATATTTATAATATATATATATATAATTTAATATTAAATATATATATATATTATATAATAATAATATACATATTAAATATATATATATATATATATTATATATATAATATATATATTATATTATATTAATATCTACTACAATAGAAGTAAACAACTACTTTAGCATAAAATTCAAATCATATCTACTATCTATAATTTGAGGAAGTACATTCTTCAATAATTTTATATAATTTTTTTTAATTTATTTTTTTTTTATCACCTTTCCTTTAATAATCCTCTTCCATTTATTACAAATCTCTGTGTATCTTGTATTTAGTTCCACTGATATAATGCCATGATTTTAAAGTCACTCAAACGTAGATTATCATATTCGATCAAGAAAACAGAAATATAAAACTGAGCTGAACCACCTAACCCGTGCCAAACTTTCCAACTGTAATCTATTAAATTATATATATATATATATATATATATCTCATTATATATATATTATACTATATATTCTATTATACAGTATATAATATTAATATATAGTTAATATATTATATATATATAATCATTTTTTAATCCTTATAATATATATATTATATATACTATTATTCTTATCATATATAAAATTTTTCTATATAAAATAATATATATTACTATATACTTAATAATTTTATTTATATTATACTATATATATAATAATATTATCTCTATATATTATATATTATACTTCAATCTATATATATTAAATATATAAATCTTAATATATATTATATATATAATTTAATTTAATATATAATATATATATATATATATATAATTATATTAATATATAATAATACTATATATATATATAATCTATATTAGTTTGTATAATATGTCATGACAATCATATAATATATATATATAATAATTATTTATAATATATATATAAATACCTCTATGTTTAATGTATTACAAAGATTATCAATTTGTTCTATTATTCTTATCTATAATAATATATATATCTATTAATATATAGTATATATTATCTTCTATATTATATTAATATATTAATATATATATAATATATCTATAATAATTATTATATAATGTGTGTGTGTAATGTATTATGTATTATAAATTATATAATAGTAATAAATAATAATATATATATTATATATTAATCTATATATATATATATATTATATTATATCTAATATATCTATATATATTAAATAATATATCTTATAAATATTACTATATATATATATCTTAAATATATAAATATATAAATATTAATATATTATAATACTTATATATTATATATAATATATATATATAACATATATCAAACATACAAAGGAAAAATATATCTTAAGTCTTATATAAAAAACAATACATTAATAATTAACTAAAGTTTATTAATAGCTATTAAATGTATCATGCTATAGTAATCTAAATGGCATTAATTATATGAATAGTATGCACTTAGTAAATGTAAAATAAACTTTGAATAATAGAAGGTAAATAAAA
>JABUQX010020253.1:0-20000 GCA_015478945.1 Trachelipus rathkii
TAGCTCACATACATCACACACATAGACACTTTACGCCCTTTACACATCTTATGATGAAACACACTATTTGATGGTTCTCTTGGATGGCTGCAACTTTGATGATGCCATCTTGAAGGTTCAGCATTAATTAGATGATTCATCTTTAATGACGTCATCTTTGTCGGTTCATTTTTGATGACACTCAGATTTTGATGATCAAGATTTTATTGAGTGGGTATCAACTTTGATGTTCCCAATACGACAGGAAGTATCTAGTGAATGTCTATACTCATAGTGTTCTATGAGTATTAGATGAGTGCCAGTGAGTGCCTAGGTGAGTGCCAAGTGAGTGTCAATGAGTGCCAATGAGTGCCAAATTGAATGCCAAGTGGGAGTGGCAACGTGAGTGCCCACATAGTTCCAATGAGTGCTCACATTAGTGCCAACGAGTGCCACTTTTTTTCAAGGCTTTTGCCTAGGCCTCGTTCCTACCCCGAGCCTAGAATCAGCCCCTATAATATGTGTATCTAACCCCTAGGTTATAAGGTATTAGGAACGCGATTGGTGTATCTATCCACTGCTGAGGAAGATGCTTCTTACTGATGAGATATGTCCTTTCTATCACTTATAGCCTATAATATATCTATAGTAATAATATACTATAATATATTAATATATATTATTAGAAAGTATTTTTAATAAATAAAAAAATAAAATAATATAAAATAAAAAATATATATATATACTATATATATAATATATTAGTAGATACATGTGAATTATTACGTGTATTATCGTATCCGCCTCAGTCTTACACATATAACACTAATACACACATTTCACTATGACATCTTATCTTTCCACCCACATAAAACCGCGACACACACGACCAGCACACAAACACTTAAAAGCTTACAAGCTCTCACTCTCACTCGATATTTTGAATGCATTCAACTTGATGCCTCAACTTTGATGCCCAAGCATTAATGCCTCACAACTTCTGATGCCCACATTTGAACTTTTCTCTTTGATGGATTCGATAGGCCGCCAAGCAGCATTGAATACACTAACTTCCAGCCTTTTTCTACCTAGATCAGCCCCATCAATAAAGAACGGAGGCTAATATTGAATTGTTTTCACCCTATTCCATAAGACTAACCACATGCCGAGGGCTCAGCAATGGCCCCACCCGCAAAGGCAGCCTAATCCCCGCAGCACACGTCAGTGTGCGTCCCGCGCGTCGCCGCAACCACCGCCGGCGTGCAGCCCGCAGGCGTCAATAATTCCTCCGCCACAGCCAGCGGTGGCGACCACTCAGAGCGCAAATTGTTTCCGCTCGTCCGTCAGAGCCGGCCGCGTGACGCCACCACGGCATCTCCGCTTTAATATTGTTCCATCTTCGCAGCGGGATAATTACAGAAAAAATTATGTAATGCCATAATTAAAAAATTTAATAGTAAATTTCCTATTTTCGCACAGTTAGAGTCAAATATCACTATTGCAGTTCTATTTGTTTTTTTTTTGCCTTTATTCATAATAACTTTTATCATTTTTTTAATTAATATTAACTTATATTATTCTTGCTAGAACTTATAAATCTTATCGAAAATTAAATGATCACTTTATTAATTACTATATGAGCGTAATATTATAAACATATTTATTTCTTTTATATTTTACATAGGTAAAATTCTTTTTATTTATAAACATGGGTTTACCAAAATTGTATGAGAAGAAATAAAACGGCAGAGAGTGATCATTATTATAAACTATTGTTTTTAATATCAATTGACGAAATTTTATTAAAAACATTAACATACATAGCCTTATAAAGCATATGTAATTTCATTTTAAATCAATAGCTAGGTGTGTACATGATGCATGTCAAAGGATTAGTATCGGTGCTTTTTGTTTTACTAAGAGCTTTTACTTGTGGCTTTTACTTCATAGGTATTAACAGAGATGACTATCTTTGTTCTTTAAATTCAGTCATATTTATATGTTTGTAGCGTTGCTTTAACTACATATATGGAGTTTAACATTACTAACTACCCTATAAGCAGTTATATTTCTCAGTAATCAATTTTGTAGAGGTAGTTACCCCTTTTTTCTCTTTTTGGCTAGTGAACATAAGTGTATTTGTATTTAATCTTAATAAACTTTAGGATTTGTATTTTAGACTCAGTTTATACCGCTTAAACCTCATGTTTTACAACCTGCTATTAAACCCATGAATGTTTTACGCATTTTAAACTCGGACATATTTATTAACATTTACAATATTAACCTAAAGGCAGTAAATCAGTAGTAAATCAAAGAGGTGTTACCTCGCTACAACTAAGGGCTTAGTATATTTTGTTTATAACGTGTTTACCGCTTTAACTCATGTTTTAAACACTTAAACCAAGATATTGTGCACCGAGTCAAATGTTTAACATGATCTGCAAAAGCCGTAAAATCATAAGACTCTAATAGAGGTGTACCTAACACCAAGGGGGGGGATTAGTATGCTTTGTTTTACTGGGCTTTAAAACTGCTTTAACTCAGGTAGTTTGACAATACTGTTTCTATAAAGCCATCATGTTTTTACTGCTTTAAAACTCATATGTTTTTAACTGCTTTAACTCTATGGTACTTTTACTGCTTATAACTCACATTATTTATTGAAAATAATCTTTACCAGATTTGAAGTATTGGTATGTAGTTTTTAAAAGTATTCTTTATTCCATTTATTATAAAGAAGTTTTATCTTAAAGTTTTGTCAAGTTCCCAGAGATTTTGTGCTCTGAGTATCATTTTAAATTTTTTATTTTTTATGTTCTAAACTATTACTAGAGTTATTTACTTCATGCCTATGTTATTATTATTTAGAACACACAAATACAACCACTACACGACACACACACATCACACACATCACACACACACACGCCACTCACCTTAACGACATATATACGTATAATAGTTTAAAACCATTTTTATTTTTATTTTAGTTACTGTATAATAACTTAGCGTGTTATTACTTCATCCCTTTGATTTCATTCATATAGAACACACATACACACACACACCGACGTCACGCCAACACACAGCACATACAGACTCAGCGGGTCTGAAAGAGTGTTACAAACTTAACTAAAAAATTTTGCACACATATACGGTATAATTTATTAAGAACATTTTATGTTTAATTAAACACGTACATTAATTACTCTCTCAAATATAACTAAAATTATTCAAAGCTACCCTTAAAACTCTATATATAAAATGAAGCCAATCATTATCTTGAACAAAGAATTTATTATGAACTGTTAATACTTTTGTTATAAAAAAGTTTAATAACTATTAAGTTTAAATTAATTTTACACTAAAAATTTTATGAAATTTATTAAAAACGAATATATTACAATACTTTAGCATTCATAAATTTCTGATAGAGTTTGCATATCAACCGCCTCTACAACAAGCCTGGCCAACGATTTATGTTCTATTTGAATTACGCTGTTACATCATCTTTAGTCATGTAATAAGTAAAAAAATACAAATTAGTTCTTTACATACATACATACATGTATTTTAATTAAAATCATTCTTGGTTTTTATTTAAAATAACAATTCATTCACTTACATTTATATTATCCGCTCAATGTTAACTAAAAATGATTCAAAGATTTTTAAAATATGATATTTCTTTATATTATATTATATAACTATATGTACTTGCCAATTCGCATCACGAGAAAACACAACAACCCGGACTCCTTACAGATACGAAACTAGACCTCTCTCTGTAAAATGTTGTTGAAATAAACTTATCTTGTAGCTCCTAATTAAGGATTTAAATCACCTTTTTGGTTCCCAACAGTACACCGGGCGAGAATTTTAGGCCCCTGAATTCCAGGTCAAAATATATTCAAACTGTGGACCTTTTCTGTAAAAAATGTGGTGCAATAAACGTTGGGCCTAATTTTAGAGGCCCCTAATCTAGAAGGTGACACCTTTTGTATCATCCACGGCCTAGAAATTTAAGCCTAATACCAGGCAAAAAAGTCTAATTCCCCAATATAGACAAAATACATTAGTTCAGTTGATTATTATTTTTTGACTAAATATATTTTCAAAACTGGAAATGCTGGAATCGGTAATCTTAAATAAGGCAGGTAAGAAGGAATGTTTCAACTTATCTATGTGATTTACAAGTTGGAGTAATCTTCATCTCTATAATGACCTCGTATGATGTTGGTCGAAGAAAATTATTTTTTAAATCGTACTTTTTGGTTTTAAGTATTAAAAATACATCGTTTCTTTTTTTTTCATAATACCTAATGCCTACCTGTGATTGGAATGAAATAAACTTTTGTTCCTTCACTTGTATTTAGCAGTGTGTTTTATTTTTTTTAGACCCAAACTCATTTTAAAAAATCATAAGGCTTTGGTTTTAAGACGGTGGCAAAAGTTTCCTGAATTGATTAAGTTTTTTATTTTTACTAAATGTATATCATATTTATAATAATACTTGAATGACATTGAGCGATATTATTATAGCAGTGCTAACATATGTTAAAATTCACATAGATTTATAGTAGACAATCACGGTGAGACAAAACGCAAGAGCGCCACGCAAGCACGACAGCCGGTGCGGAAGCGCCATAACCCGCCGCGTAATATTAGCTACGCGGCGCGGTCGCGGAAAATATACCGCTTCTATATTCGAGCCGTCCATTTTGGATTTCTTCTTGAACATTTTTAATTTTATTATAGAAAATACCATTCCACTGGTAAAGTTTCTTGAAAAACAGTGGTTGAAAAATGAGGACATTCTTGCTTTTGTAAAAAAACAGTATTTGTTTTATTTATCCAAGAGGTATATAATTCTTTGAAGGGAATATACGACAAATAGACTGGATGGAGTGACGGCTGGCTTATGTTCCTCATTGTTGGTATGGCCTTTAAGTATTTATTATTTTAAACATACAAAACAAGTTTTCATAATGGCCTTTTTTTTAAAGTTTTTTTGGTTAGTGCTACTTAGTATTTTTATGCTGTATTTTATTGGAGTCTAATCGTAATATATGAATTGTACCATACGCCTCCCTTTTCAAGGTATGTCTTACGGTTCTTAAATTTCAGAAACTTATCAAATTGATGAAAAGTTGTTTAGTTCTAAATATTATATATTTACTATATTAGTTAAATACCAGTAGGGTGTACATACATTATAACTACCCTCAATTCTACATCTTATATTGTTATAAAAAGCATCCAGATATTGGTATCAATATGGTATCATTAAGTATATCGCAATTGGTAGTTCATACCTCTTACTATATCAGCTGTTGTATGCATTCGGTAACCATCAAGATATCTCTACTTGGTTTTAATAAAACGAGCCTCGATATATACATTGTTTTCGTTATTAGTTTTTGGTGTTAACATATGTTTTAGAATTAAGTTCGTATATTAGCATGGTACAGTCACGCAGAAAAAGATTCAAATTATGAGACCCAATACTCGTCGGACATGGGGGAGTGCTGGTGGGTCCCAAGAGGAATCTACAATCACCTAGAGATGTAGTGCCCTCACCGGACGGTGAATACCAACGTCTGGAATTATTTCGGCCGCACCCTTCACCTAGGGCGTGAGGAATTCTAACGCGGCGGCGGGTTTCTGTGTGCGGTTCTGGGTTCCGCACCGGGTCCGGCCGCTGCGGGCGCGCTCTTGCGGCGAGGGTGGTTGCTTCACGGATCTGAACTTACAAAAAGAGGTCATCTGATCAAAGAATCTGTTCTAGTGTAATCTTTTAATTATTCCCAAATGTAAAGTATTACATCCTTCTTCTATACACTTAGAGAAAATAGAACACTCTTTTAATACAAATCAGATACTTGTGCACCGTCTTAAAAACAGGGGCTAACATGACTTGATTTTAAAATGGTTTGGGTCTAAAAGAAAATAAAACACACCTGCACAAATACAAGAAAAAGAGGAAGCAAAGTTAAAGTTTTCCTCCCAATCACGTATAGTGATAGGATTAAAACATGCTTGTTTACATACCTTAAAACCAAAAAGACGATAAAAATATTTCTCGACCAATTACATACGAGGTCATATAGAGAAATAAGGTTAACTCCGATAATAATACACAAAAGCAAGTAAGGAAACATTTTCCTTCTTACACATGCTGAAAGGACTTACCGATCAGGCATGTTATCAGTTTGTAAAAGTATATTTATAGGTAGAATGATATAACCATGATCTTATCTTATACTGGAAGTTGACCGTTTTTGACCCTGGTATTAGTGCTTAAATCAGCTCTGGGGCATACACAAAGGTTTATGCTGCTAATTAGGCCCTAAATTTTAGGCTAAGTGAGTTATTGCACAATTTACAGAAAAAGGTCAGTTTGAAAAGATAATAGTTTTGACCTGGAAATTAGCCTAAAATCGCCCCGGGGAAACAAAAAGGATTATTCCAATCTAGGAAACTAAAGTAGCTGTATGTCCAAACGATTTTACCAGGAGAGGTCAGTGTTCGGTATGCTGTAGGAGTGACGGGTTGTTGTTGTTTTCACCGTGATGGATATGTAACTGTACAGTAGATAATTAATAATTAATAATAAAGAAATCCGAATTAAAGTAAAAACTTTGAAAAGTATTTTTAGTTAACAATCGACGAATAATTATAAATGAAGATGAATATTTGATATAGTAAAACAACCATTAGATGGATTTTAATAAAAAATACATGTAATCATTAAAGTATTTAGTACTTATTTATGTTGATTTTTAAACTTATTAACATGAATCTAAGATGATGCTAGCGTAAGTTCAATAGAACAAACGTGGCCGCACTTGAGTGTGGACGGTGCTAGGGAGCTTGCCTTAACTGATTTTAGCTGATTGTTATTGCTTTAAGGTCGTGAGAGAATATGTTTAATAAAACTTTACTATATAAAAAATGTAGTAAAAAGTTTATTTTAAAAGAAAGACTATGAATGTTATAAATTTTAATAAACAAAAAGATTTAACATTACTGTAAAATTTCTTTTGTGTTCAAAAGCATAATGAAGATTTTTTTATAAGAAGTTTTAAAAGCAAACTTTGAAAATAATTTTAGTTATATTTGAAAATGAGTACAATTAAATGTAGTGTTATAAATAAAACATAAAAGTTTATTAAAATTAAACTATAATCTGTGTGTGTGTAGGTGGGCGTGTGTGTGTGTGTGTGTGTGTGTGTTTGTGTTGTGTATGTGTGTGTGTGTTGTGCTATGTGTGTTACTAAATAATAATAACAATAGGGATGAAGTAATTATAAACACTAAGTATGATAATAAAAATAAAATAAATGTTTAAATAAATTAACGTTAATAATGTGTAGTGAGTGTGCGGTGTAAGTGTGTGTAGTGGTGTACGTGTTGAGTGTGCTATAATAATAATACAATGGCATGGAAGTTAAATAAACACTAAGTATAATGAAAAAATAAAATAAAATAAAAATAGAGAGAGAATATGATAATAAAAATAAAATAAAAATAAATAGATAAAACTAAATACCCAAAAAGATATATAAAAAAAAAAAAAAAAACTATAAATGTACCATAAATATGTGAGTAAGCAAGTAACACAATAGAGTTAAGCACGTAGATACACATATGAGATTTTAGCAGCCAGCAGCTACAAATACATGCGCTCCTAAGTAATAAAACTGAAGTAATCGCAGTAAGCGTAAAAACCAAGCATATACTAATTGCCCCCTGGTGTTAGGCTAACACACTCTTTCATGCGTGAATCTGTTATGATCTGAGGAGCGCTAGAATTTAACTGCTTTTAGTACTGTTAATGTTAATATTATTATATTAAGATCAGTAAAACAATATGAGTATAAATTGACAATTAAAACAGATTACAAGACAGTAAAGCAGTAAACCAAAATACCCTCATCTCCCCTTCTGTGATCTATTGACCTATTGATAATACTGATGTTCGCTATAAAGGGTTATGTAATGTTATATAATATTACTGTGTGCAATATAGATACCAATAGAAGATTAAAGCAGTTACGACATAGAGTTAAAGCAGTAAAACAGTATAACAAAAAGCAGACTAAACCATTGTTGCTGCGAGGTAGATAACACTCTATTGATTTACTTGATTTACTTGCCTTAGTTTTCGATATTGATGTTTTTATATTAAATAAATATTTTTATCATTGAGTAAAATAAATATTTATAAATATCACAAAAACACATTGAGTTCTGGTTTTTTCTTCCTTAACATACAATTTTTAAATAATTTATAAATTAAAAAAGTATTAAGTAAAATATAAAAGAAATAATGTTCAATTAAATTACGTGTATAAATTAGGTTCTGTATGAGTTAACCAGATTTTTAGTTCGCGAAAAATGTGTTTATAAAATTTTAAGTATGAAAAATAAATGAATGAAGATTTATAAGGATAAAAAAATAAAACGAAATCTCTTTGATGATTAAAACATTGATTAAATCATAATTTTATTTTCATCGTTCGCTACCGGGAAATCTGCCGCCCAACTGCCGGGCGCACCACCGCTGGCCGGCGGTACGGGCGGAAATATTGCGACCTGCCGGGGTGCACGCCGGCCGGGCGGCGACGCACAGCGCGCGAAGATGCCAAGCCCTGGGCGGCGTGTCTGGCGGGGTTGGCTGCCTTTGCGGGTGGGGCTCATTCTGAGCCCCTGGTGGGTCTAGACGCTTATGAACTAGGGGACAACTCAAATTATTAAGCTCCAGCGTGTTATGACGTCAGAGGGTAGAAAAGCTAGAAAGGTTAGAAATTGTATCCAAATCTGCTGCGGGCATCAATCCCATTGTACGAGCTGGTTTTTTTTTGGGGTCAAAGATAAACCGTTTTCAAAGTTGAGTGTCAAAGTCAATGCTTGGAGGGCTTTGCATTTAATTGCTGAGTGTGCATTGGTTTCTTAAAGAGGTTGTTAGGCTAGTGTTGGGATAGTCAAAGGGGAGCTTGCAGGGCCTCAGACAATATCGGTAAGAGAGTGGAGTTTTAGCTACCTTGTTGCTGAATTCTTTTCGGGAATGTGTGTGTGTGTGTAATGTATTTAGAGAATGTTAGGTAAGCAGGTGCAATGAGTATCATACATGATAGGAATGTAGATGTATGTAGATGAGGTGAGTGTGTGTTTCACATGTATAGCGCATATAATATAATATTACTATATTAATATATACATCAATATACATTTATTATATATCTATATTTAATTTTATATATATATATATATATATTATATATAAGTGTAATTTATTATTTATATATTCTACTGACAGAAAGGTGAGAGAAGAAAAATAGCTGATAGTAGGAAGCATTCCTATGGCAGCATGATTATATATCAGCCAACGATTTCCTCATATCTCTTATATATCCTAGGAGTTAGATACCTCATATATTTAGGTCTTTCTTAAGCTCAAGGGGACGGCTCGAAAAAGGCTAGAAAAAAGTGGCCACATCAGTTGGTCACTTTATATGTGGGCACCTCACCCTTGGCACATGTGGCTTACTTTTAGTATCTTTCCACTGGTCACTACACTTGGCATTCCATATGGCACTCATTGTGCTAATACTCATTGGCACTTCACATTGGCAACTTAATACACTCACTGGCAACTTCACCTTGCACTCATCCTAAATACTTCAATAGAACCTGATAGAACATCCTAGAAACTCCTTAACGGATAAATGGAGAATACCATCCAAATGTTGAACCAATCAAAAATACAACTGGAGCATCATAAATCCTGAGTCAATCAAAGATGAATCCCGGACCAAAGATGACGGTCATCAACAGATGAACATCAATTATGCTGAACCTTCAAAGATGGCATCATCAAAGTTACCATCAAAGATGATGCCATTCAAGATGGTGTCAACCAAGATCGTTAACGGGCGTATAGTGTCATAGTGTATGTATGTGAGTGTGTGTGTGTCTGCTGTGTGTGTGTAACATAGTGTCTATGGTCGAGTGAAGTTCATCAGGGTAAATATGTAAGTAGTCTTATTAGGGTGATTGTTGAGATTGAGTATAAGTGTACATAGTGAATGTGTGTATAAGATATCATAGTGTAGGTGGTGTTAAGTAAGTGACAAGTGATATGGATGATCAGTGACCTTCATAGTGTGGTATTTTAACAAGTGCATAGTGTAGTGTCTATCGATATGTGTGTGTGTATGTGTAAGTAAATCTGTGTGTGTGTTATAAATCTGTGTGTGTGTGTAGAGTAAAATCTGTGTGTGTGTGTGTGTAAGAAAGTCTGTGTGTGTGTGTGAAGTAAATCTGTGTGTGAGTGTAAGGTAAATGGTCTGTGTGTACGTAGTAAATCTGTGTGGATTGTAAGTAAATCTGTGTGTGGTGTGTGTGTGTGTGTGTGGTGGTGTGTGTGTGTGTGTGTGTTGTGGTATTAAAATATGGTTCTCAAAAATATGGGTTCTCAAAAAATTAGGGGTTCTCAAAAATAGGGGTTCTCAAAAAATAGGGTTCTCAACAAAATTAGGGTTCTCAAAAACGTTAGGGTCGGCCAAAAAGTTAGGGTGGGTCAAATTGACCCATGGAAGACGCAAAGGGTTGGTCGAAAAAATTAGGTGTGGGACACGTACAAGACTGTTGCTCCGCAACCTGTTGGCGCAACCCTTCTTGAAGGGTTGCCAAAATTAAGGGTGCCAAAAAAATTTGGTTCTCAAAAAAAATGGGGTTCTCAAAAAAATTGGTTCTAAAAAAATTTGGGTTCTCAGAAAATTTGGGTTCTCAGAAAATTCGGGTTCTCAAAAAAGGTCAAGGCCCAAGAAGGTCAAGGCCCAAAAAGGTCAAGGTCAAAAAGGTCGCGGTCAAAAAAAGGTCAAAAAGGTCGCGGTCAAATTTGGGTCCGGAATCCCGTTCCTACTACTTATATATATGATATATATATACTATATATATTTATATATATAAGTATATATATATATATACTATATATATATAATATATATATATATATAATAATTATAATTATAATATATATATATATATAATATAGATAATAAATAATATATAATATGTATAATATATATATGATAATAAGTTAGTTATATAGTTATTAATATTAATTATATATATATATTATATAGTAAATGTGTATATATTATAGTATTATTATATAGGCTTTATATTATATATATATATATTATTATATATATTATATATATTATTAGTATATAGTATATATATATATAAAATTTATAATATATATTAGTATTAATATAATATTATATAATTAATACATAATAATATGATCATATATAATATATATAATATATATATACAGTATATGGAGAAAATTAAGGGATTTAAAAATAATCAATATAATATATTAAAATGCCGCATAAATAAAAGTAAAGTATCGGAAACTTTTAAAAATGAATATTTGTGAAGGGCGTTTAATAGCCACGTAAATGTAATTTGAAAATAATCCGAGAGTGAAATTAGAATTTAAGAGGATAGGAAAAGGCGTATAAAAATAGCACCACAATTCACAAACTTTCTTCCAAAAGTTTTGGATCTATTTCGTGGTTGCTGATTTCGATATGAAAGGATTTTATTTTTTATTAATTTATGAGAGGAAAATGTTTCGATGAAAAGTGCGCTTTCATTTCGAAAAGTTATTTTAATGCTATTTATGATAATTATTATAGGCCAGCTTTTTTAATTATTTTTACGCTATGCATATTTAAAGCATCGAAATAAAGACTAAAGTAATGAAAATGGCTTGGAAAATTTTTATAGGGATTAATGGTAAATATAAATTCAAGAATACAGGGGACTCTTGTTCAGCCCAAGTCCTCAGCTTGCTTTTCGGAGGCCGGTGATTTTAATAACGACTGAGAGGCAGTTACCGTAAAAGTTTAGATAAAAAAATGCCTTTGAAGGAATGATATCGAAAACTTGTTAGTATTTGTAGATGAAAATAGGTAGCCCAGTGGTTAAAATAATTCAGTAATCGAACTTGCAAATGTAAAACTTTATTTTCATATAAAAGATAGTGATAACGTAGAGTTCGTTCAAACTGTGTAAGAATTTTCCACTAGCTCGGAAATGTTAGAGGGAGTCGAAAAGCTCATTGCACCCCTGTGATTGTGACTTGTTCACTATGAGCTACAGCCTGCCTGTTGTCAAACACCAGAGTGACACTAGATGGGCTGCCCACTCCGATGCTTTAAAGGCACTCAATTGTGGATATAAAAAAATAAGGATGGTTTTAAAGCAATTTAAAGAAAACCTGGGAGAAATAGCCAAAGCACGACAAGAGGCATGGGTATTTTATCCAAGTTGAATACCTTGGAAAATTTATCTTACTGTGGTTCTGGTCTGTCGTCACTGAAAGGTTTCACCAGACAAGCACAGAGCTGCAGACCACAAATATGGATTTGAACGAAGCCGTGAAGCTCTTAAGGTTATTGAATAATTATATCGCTAGTTTAAGAGATGCTTTTGGGGACTTTGAGGAGAAAGGGAAGACCAAAATTAGTCTTGAAAATGAGTCGGTGTACAAAGAAGATACCCAAAGAAAAAGAAACAAAGGAATGTGAAGCTCAGTCGAGAGGACGGCAATTCTGAAGATACTTCCTTTTCAGGTAGAGAGAATTTTAGGACACTGTGTTTCTTCACATGATTGATCGCTTGCTAACAGCACTCCAGAAGAGGCTGGAAGCATATGATGCGGTCTTTGCCAAATTCGGCTTCCTTTCAAAAATGTCCTCGGTAAACGGTGAACAACTGATGGATGCGGCAGAAAGGTAAGTTAATGAAAACACCCACAAGACCTCAGTTTCAGCTTTCTCGAGGAAATTGTTCATTTCCAAGTGTACGTGAATGAACCTGAATATGGTGTGCGGGTAAGTCTAAAAGGTGAAAATTAGGGAACCTTTATTGCATTGAGAATGCGTCAGATCATTGTTAACACTGAAATGTAGGATATTTTACCCAACATGTACATTTGTTTATGAATTTACTTGTCACTTGTTGTCACAAACTGTTCTGGAGACAGGTCTTTTTCTGCTTTAAAACGTGTAAAGAATTACCTGCAATCCTGCGAAAGACGAAAAGCTCAATCATTTGGCATTAATGCATGTAGAATCGTCTCTGCTTCGAAAATTAAATTTTAACTATTCTGGATCAGTTTGTTGACAGATTAGCGAGAAAAATGTTTAAGTAGCTTGATAGATGTTTAGCTTTATTTGTAATATTATTATAATAAATAAATAACTTCGTTAATTACTTCATTTTTATTATTAGTGCAATAAGTTGCTGGAAAGGAGAGCGGAAAATTCACGGGTAGATGTCGAGGGCCCCAAAGGAGGCCGAAGCCTAGGGGCCCTGCTCTCTCCCTTCTCACACCACATTATCAATAAGTATTGATAAAAATACCCCTATTGAGTAATTCACCCTGCTGGGGTTGAACCCGGGCTCTAGCAGGTAAACGCGTATGTGCTTGACCACTACGCCACGATGAGCTAAAAGAAGAACGCGACAAATCTTCCTATGGTAAATATAAGCACCCACCAAGACTGGGCATGCCACGCCATTCTTCTTTTAGCTCATCGTGGCGTAGTGGTCAAGCACATAAATGTTTACCTGCTAGAGCCCGGGTTCAATCCCAGCAGGGTGAATTACTCAATAGGCATATTTTTATCAATACTTATTGATACTGCGGTGTAAGAAGGGAGAGTGCAGTTTATCTTATCAATACAATATAATCCCCCGGTTTACTGAGTGTATTTCACCTTGTGCGGTGCTCTGCTTGACCCTACGCTCGAGTGTGAGCGGGAAGGGTGCTGCATGTCCTGTCCTAGTGAGTGCTTATATTCACCACAGTAAGATTTGTCACGTTCTACTTTTAGCTCATAGTGTCGTAGTGGTCAAGCACATACGCGTCTACCTGCTAGAGCCCGGGTTCAATCCCAGCAGGGTGAATTACTCAATAGGGGTATTTTTATCAATATAAATATATTTGATTTTTATATAGATCTAATATATATATATATTTATTTTTAATATAATATATATATATATATATATATATATATATATAATATATATATTATATATATATATATATATATATATATATATATATTGGTGATGAACTGATACCATGGTATTGGTATCGGTATCGGTGGTATGGTTGATTTTTGATGCATCGGTATCGGTAATTTTGTGAGTAGGGGTATCGGTCAGGGTTGTGGAGTCGGTTCAAAAAATTTCCGACTCCGACTCCATCCTCTTCAAAATTACCGACTCCAACTCCGACTCCGACTCCGACCTCTTAAAAATTACACGATCCCGACTCCGATCCAACCCTTTTGAAAATTACCGACTCGACTCCAACTCCGACTCCACCCTTTTCAAAATTGTCAACTCCGACTCCGACTCCACTCTCTTCAAAACTACCGACTCACCGACTCTGCAACTCCTACTCCGACTCCACAACCCTGGTATCGGTATCGGTAAAATTTTGCAAATTACATTAAAGACTATTCAGAGGTATCTCTCGCAGAATTGGTGTTAGAGCAGAGGGTATTGAGGTTTGAAAGCGAAGATAAATTATGCACATGATGTACTCCTTTCGAAGAGGGATTTCCATCACATTGGATTTAACTTCAAGGCTCACCGGGAGGACGATCGGAAGGCTCCAGTGGAGATATAGATCGTCTCGTTTTGGATAGGATCTAACAGATGGAGTAGATTTGGGGAGCTCTGACCATATACTATGCAGCCGTAATCCAGTTTTGATCGGATTAGAGCGATGTAGAGATGTAAGAGGGGTTTGCCATCAAAGCGGGCTTTCATCAAACGAAAGTGCGCTAACCTCCTTGTTCTCCTACTGACAAATCTTTCTGGCCTCTCGCCAAAAACATCTCAAACAACTTCTGTAAATCCTGACTCCTCTCTTCATCGGATGCTGATGGGGCTCGTTGCTAACTCCCAGCGAAAGCGCCAATCTCTTCGCCTCCTTATTTTTTCCTCTACACTTCAAACCCTGGAACGATTCTGGCATTCCCTCCTCCTCCACACCTTCTCCTCTCAAGGTGTCTATGTCTTTTGCCTGTGATTACATTTGATCGGGTGCAATGGGCTCCTGAGACTAGAAAGTTAGAAGGCAGGGGGCCCAGATGGCTCCCTCCCCGAGTGTAGGGAGTGGTGCTCCAAAACTGGCCTCCTCCCCTCGTTCACTATATTCTCTATGTCTCAATACTAACACTTTTCCCTCAGTGTTGGAAGCACGCACATGTCCAACCTATTCCGAAAAAGGAAGCCGCTCTGATCCTTCTACTATCGCCCTACTAGCTCCACATGTAATTCTATCTAAGATTTTTGAAACCCTTCTTAACTCTCACTTTTTAGACCATCTGGATCTCAATTCTCTCTTCCGACCAGTACGGCTTTCGGCTTTCGAGGTCTACTGGTGATATACTTTCCTATTTAACCGATTTATTGGTTTTCCGCCTTAGGAACTACGGGGAGAGACTTGCGTGTGGCGCTTGACATATCCATAGCATTTTGACCGGTTATGGCACGCGTCACTGCTTCTCCAAGCTCCCCTCCTTTGGGTTCCTCCTTCTCTTTGCTTACTTATGTCTAGATTTCTTTCAAGTCGCTCAATATCGGCTGTGGTTGATGGAGCCGACTTCTTCTTCTTTTTTTCTGTCAATAGTTGGTGTTCCTCAGGGTCTGTCTTATCTCCTACTTTATTCTTACTTTTCAATTAATGATCTTCTACCTTCACAGCTAACTCTATCCACGTCATAATCCGATGACTCGACCCTTCACCATTCTTCCACTCATTTCAATTTTTGCTCCCGTCTTTACTTGCTAGAATTTGCTCTCGTCTAGATCTTTCGATTCTATTATCGGCTGAATCTGGAATAGAATTTCCGACTGGGATCGTCTCAACCTTGGTTGAAATTCAAGTTCTTTTAAAAACTCACCCTTCTACAAATCTCCCTCTCTAAACACCTTCCAACTTTCCTCTATCTCTTTCGACCGTTCTCTCGTCTCTCCTGTTGACAATATAAACATGCTTGGCCTAACATAAACACAAAAAATGTCTTGGAAACCTACATCACAACGGTTGCTAGGGCGGCCTCAAAGAAACTTGGAGTTCTGTTTTAGACTGCGAGATTTTTTTCCTCCCTCAGTTACTCCAGCTTACAAGGGTCTCATCCGCCCTTTTATGGAGTATTGCTCTCATATCTGAGGGGGCTCAGGTTTCACCCGGCTTTGGACAGTCGAGTCAAAAGCCAAAAGGCTTATAAACCGTTCTGTACTTTCCAGTTCACTTGACCCTTCTATCTTTGCGGTGCGATGTTGGTACTTTATCTCTTTTCTATAGGTATCGCAGCGGCAGGTGTTCGAGGGAACTTACCCACTCGCGTACCACCACCTTACGACGCCCTCGTAGCACAAGGGTGCTGTGTCTTGCGCAAGAGTTTTGTGTTGATGTAGGTAACTCCAGGCTAGTTCGCTGTGGTGCTTCCTTCTTTCCTGCCACATCTGTTCTGTGGAATTCTCTTCCATCTTCTGTGTTTCCTGCTGAATTTAATCTCCCTCACTTTAAAGCCTGCGTCTGTGCTCATCTGCGTAATTTACGCTAGCGTATGAAATTTTGGTGTGCAACACCCCCTCCCTGAATAGGGCTCTGCCCGTGAGTGGTGGTGACATCTGTAAAAAAAAAAAAACACCCAAGATTTTAAGGCGAGGTGTCGTAATAGGTCAAGCACGCGATTACAAGTCTCTTTCAGGAGTTTAATGTGCGGAGCGGATGTTAAGCTGTCATCTAGAAAAGCCCTAAAAATTTAACTTGTGAAGTTACTGGAATGGGCGAACCATTTTTGGTTAGGTATGCGGGAGGATGGTGGCAGGTTCTTCAATTCCCTTTTTTCTTAAAAAGTACTGATAAAGTTTTTGTGGGTGAGAAATGAAAGCCGTGGGAATTACCCCAATAGCTAGTTGAAGTTGCCGTTCAAGGAATAGCAGCCTGGCACCAGCAATATATAGCGCAAGGTCGTCAACGTAAATAGAAAAATTTACCGTCTCTAGGATAGCAGTAACGATGCCATTGAATCCGAGAGCAAATAGTAATACACTTTGAACACTGCCCTGCGGAACACCTTGATCCAGAGTAAATCGGCGTGATAGAACAGAAAAGTACCGAACCTGTATGGATCTATTTGACAGAAGGCATTAATAAAAAGAGGGAGCTGTCCTCGGAAACCGAGCGAGTGGAGTTTAAGGAGAACCCCAGTTCTCCAAGTTGTGTCATAAGCTTTTTCATGGTCAAAAAAAAAGACACCAAGAACCATCCCACCAGTTGAGAAAACTTCCCAGATGTCATGATCCAGTTTTAACAAGGGATCCGCGGTCGAATGATTTTTGCGGAAACCAAACTGAAGTTTGAAAAAGCTTAGCGACTCTCCAGAACAGGAAAAAGGCGTCCTGAAACCATTTTTTTCATGCATTAATTTACAAGGTCAGCTGAAAAAAAAAAAAAAAAACCATTTTTTTCCAAATTTTAAAATTTTTTTTTTTTTTTTTAAACAAAGGTCCCCCCCCCCCCCCCCCAGCGAAATTGGTCTTTGATTGTCCGTCAACTTTGGATCTTTCCCAGGTTTCGGAATAGGAATAATAAGAGCTGTAGTCCAAATAAATGGAAAATAAATGGAAAAGGCGGTCTGAAACAATTTTCTTCATTAATTTACAAGTACGACAGGTCAGCGAAATTGGTCTTTGATTGCCCGTCAACTTCGGATCTTTCCCAGGTTTGGGATAGGAATTATAAGAGCTGTAGTCTCAATAAATGAAAATAAAGTGGAAAGGGGCTGAAACATTTCTTTCATACTTACAAGTGCGACAGGTCAGCGAAATTGGTCTTTGATTGTCCGTCAACTTCGTATCTTTTCCAGGTTTGGGAATGGGAATTATAAGAGCTGTAGTCCAAATAAATGGAAAAGGCGGCCTGAAACCATTTTCTTCATTAATTTACAAGTACGACAGGTCAGCGAAATTGGTCTTTGATTGTCCGTCAACTTCGGATCTTTCCCAGGTTTGGGAATAGGAATTATAAGAGCTGTAGTCCAAATAAATGGAAAATAAATGGAAAAGGCGGTCTGAAACAATTTTCTTCATTAATTTACAAGTACGACAGGTCAGCGAAATTGATCTTTGATTGTCCGTCAACTTCGGATCTTTCCCAGGTTTGGGAATAGGAATTATAAGAGCTGTAGTCCAAATAAATGGAAAATAAATGGAAAAGGCGGCCTGAAACCATTTTTTTCATTAATTTACAAGTACGACAGGTCAGCAAAATTGGTCTTTGATTGTCCGTCAACTTCGGATCTTTCCCAGGTTTGGGAATAGGAATTATAAGAGCTGTAGTCCAAATAAATGGAAAAGGCGGTCTGAAACAATTTTCTTCATTAATTTACAAGTACGACAGGTCAGCGAAATTGGTCTTTGATTGTCCGTCAACTTCGGATCTTTCCTAGGTTTGGGAATAGGAATTATAAGAGCTGTAGTCCAAATAAATGGAAAAGAGGATTCGATCCAGATTCTGTTATACAGATCAAACAAAAGCGCTGATGCAGAAGGGTGAATATGACGGAGTATTATGTAAGAAATCATGTCTGCTTCAACGATACCGTTTTTGCTATTCACTCATGCAGTTTGATACTCTGCCAGTGTGAAAAGACGGTTATAGGTATGAACTTCCCCTTTCGCTGTTGAATAGTCTGGCGATGGAATGTTAATTCTATATATATATAATATATATTATAATATATATATATATCTTAATATATATATTATATATATATATATATATATATATATATATATATATATATATAAAATATTAATAAATATATATATATATATATATATATATATATATATATATATTATATATATATATATATATATATATATAATAATATTATAATATATATATATTATATTATATTATATATATATTAGGTTATATTTATAGGGGTAAAAGTATCGGTATCGGTATCAGTAAAAATTCGGTATCGGTGAGTGTATTGGGTAAATGAAAAAATTGTGGTACCTTGTATCGTATCGGACTAGAATTTGGTATCGGTGAAATACTAATACTAATATATATATACTTATATATATATATATCTATATGTATACTATATATAATTATATATATATATACTATATATATATATTATAATATATTAATATATATATATATAATATATATTATATTATATATATATATATATATATACTTAATTACTTACTGTCTTCCCCCAGGAAGGTCCCGGTCTTGTAGAAAACCACTACCCGTCAGTGGACTCAGCATGCGTCTCCACTCGGTTCTGTCTTCCCAGCCTTCTCTCTTGTATTTTCCCCACCACAGGCAGCCCACATTTCATCAACGAATCTTGCAACGACTCTCTCCATCTCTTCCTTGGTCTTCCTCTGAGTCTTCTTCCATCCGGCATCCACTCCCATCGTTTCTTCGCCAGCTTGTCTTCCTGCATCCTTTCCAAATGTCCCCATCATCTGATTCTTGCCACATCTATCCTCCTCACCATAGGTGTCACTCCGACTTCCCTTCTGACTCTTTCATTCTTATTCTATCTTTGCTTAGTCTTTCATTATTGCACCCATGTCTTCATACCCGTTGCTTGTATCCTACTTTCATGCATTTTGGTAGTACACCATGTTTCTGCTCCGTATAGCAATATAGGGGCTGAGACTCCTTCGTAAATACTTCTTTTCACCTCTACACCCATATATTGGTCTTTCATCAAAGGCTACACAGCCCTTGCCTCTCTTTCCAACTTCGTTATCCTATGCGTGATCTCTGCATCACACCCTCCGCCCTCTGTATATATTCCACCCAGGTATTTAAGTTCTTTAACTTTCTTTAGGCTTTCTCCATTTACCATGATCTCTCAGCCCTCCTC
>JABUQX010020254.1:0-35000 GCA_015478945.1 Trachelipus rathkii
TCGAGAGAGGATTATCCGAGCATCTCGAAGAATGCAGAATTGTATTGTGCTCTCTTATTCCACCCAATTATTTACCGTTTTGGCAGTTATGCAAGAGCGAGTCACCTAACCACTCAGTTGTGGTAGTATCGTTGAATTGCTGTATTTGTGATTGGATTTCCGGCAGGTGGATGAGTAGTGAATGTAACAAATGTTCACTCGTGTGAGAGTGCGAGTATAGTAAAAAGATCGAAAATCTGTTCTATTAGCGACGAGCCAGATGCAGTAACCCAAGATAATGGTAGTGATTAGAGAGAGATCTTTAAGCCAAAGCAAATCGGAATTCAGCAGAGATTGTCGAGATTTTTTCGAGATCTTGTATCAGGAGCTGAGTGAATGTTATAGGGGCACAGACATGACGCGCCATTCAATAGAACCAAGTCTGTTTTGCTAGGCCGTAATGAATTATAATATAGTATGATAAATTATGTTAGAGGATGTGTTATAGGTTCTGTAGAGCAGGGAGATGAAAACGAGTCTACGAAAATAGAGGCTAAACATATTTCTGAGTTAGTGAAAACCGAGAAAGGTAGGGTGGAAGATTCATGTAGAGTTGATCGAAGACCACGGACATTACAAATCAATAGAAACGATGCCGCCCTAAGGCGCACCTACGTATCCTCGGGGTTTTCTCGTTTTGTCAATCGACTTGTTAAGGCGTAGCAATGAGTAACGCCTAACAAGATTTGGCACATTTGCGATCACAGCGCGACCGCCCCACCCACCCCCACCCCCACCCTTTCATTCTCATATTACTTCCGAACGACGTGACCTTGGACCCATATTGAGAGAAGCTCCATTTAGAAAAAATGTGCAAGCTCCGTGATTTTTTCACAAAAATAAATATATAAAGTATAGCAATTGGTGAATAATAATTGAGAATAACACTATATTATACAAGAGGAATGCTTATATATATATTATAATAATCATATAACCTAATAATGCTCAACATTTACCTGATAAGTATATAGGAATATGTCAAGTGTTCATTAACAACAACATAATCTACTATTTATTATAACATGATAGCGGATTATATAATCATAACAATATATACTAGAAAGAAAATAAAGTATCATGCATTTCAAATATAACATCAATTTGAACTATCAATAAGAATTTAATATAGTGTATTAATAATAATACTAATTAAATAAAATTAATTATTCTAATAACCAAAATAATGAATCAATCATTAAAAATAATAATGCGCGGATAATAAGAGAATAGTAAGAAGAATAGTTTTTTTATGTTTACTTAATACACACTAACACTAGGATAAAAAAATAATAAGATTAAAATAATAATAAAAATAATAATATTTATCTTACATTGACTATCATATTAACAAAGATAGTTAATATATAATATACCTTTTATTATATAGTAATATATATATATATATTATATATATTATATATAGAGTGCTGACAATATATACTATATACTTAGCTATTATATGGCTACCTCATGATAATGAATAACCTATGTATATGATTAATAATCATTAAGCTATTATATCATGTATATGATTCATATATACAGGTGATTTAAAATAGGTAAAATCAACATTTTGGATTAGGCTCTGATAAGAAGTGCAAAAATAGAGAGGTAGTAATGAGTTTTGCTAATTAAAGGTATGAGTGTTAAGTATAGTGCTTTTTAAGTTTTTTCCGGTCTGGCTGTCTGTATGGCTGTTTTCTTTAAGCTAATTACTTTTGGTGTCACGAAGTTCTCCAGTGAGAGCCTTATCACTAATCTCTTATAATGTTTTACAATAATCGCGGACGAGAAAAGATTTTAGGAATATTGAATCTAGAGCTCACATTCGGATATAAGGAAGGGTGAAATTAAACATATTATGCATCTTTTTTGAATCATGTTATTGGCCTTTTTACTTTTCCAAAACCTGTATCATGAATAATGAAGAAGCCCTCCGTTTTCGATATAATAATGGAGATCGTTTGTTAACGGACCTACAGCACCGAGCCATTATTCCAGGAGTCTGTTTTATCGTTTCAATTCCGTTCATAATCCTTAATCGTAGGTCTACAACGGTGTCGATTGGAGAAGAGTTATACTAATGTTTTTAAATGTCCCCAAAGGTAACAATAATCAAAAGGATTTAGGTCTGAAGACCTTGCTGACGCAGGAACTAACGCGTGCCCGCACGATCAGTACATTGATTGGTAAGGTTGTCATTGCAGGGTTCACTGAACTGCATGCACTAAAGTTGCATGCTCACATCCTATAGCGAGTAAATCACAGTTTTGAGCGCAAGCGTAAAAGTGATGTACCATGCATATATCAACACAGGAACGGTGAGCTCATGCTTTTCAAAGAACGTTTAAGTAGGAGTTATTGCATTGAAGCCTGGGAGGCAAAAGAGCGAAACATAAACAGTACTTATGGTAGAGGTCTTTACATATGAATCAATAGTATAATAGTTCCTTTCCCTAAGTATCTCTCGAAACGATGTTTGGTGTAAAAAATTCAGTATATAAATTGGCACTCGAGCATTACTCCTCGTCTGCATCTAACCAATGCGTCTCTCGCGGTAACAGATTACTCGAATGCTGTATCTTGTATAAGTCGCTGGATAGCGACTACCCAAATACCCCTGCGGTGGATAAAGTTTTGGGTCAATACATTTGTTTAAAAAAACCATTGACAAATAAGAACACGAGGAGCATAGTCACGTCGTGGCAATAGAGTATTCACCTGATGGACGTGGTACGGGTGTAACTGTTGCTACGTGTATAACATACAAATACTGTGATTGGTTTGCGAGTGTAAATCTATAGTGGAGAATCTCCGCGTGCTCTATTTTCTAGGATGCCTCAGAATTTTTCATTAGAAAACTAATTCTTCCTAAATCACATGTCTAGTAGATCGGGTTTGCCTGCATTATGTGTTCTCGTTATTATTATACGGCCGTTGATAAAGGTGGCATAAAAACTTGCTCGCTTTGGACATTCGGTTTGGGATCACTTCTCTTGGTTTATCATAACGTTCTGTGCGTGCATAGAATCTACTGCAGGCGTTGCCAACTTGTCTCCATTACAGTTATACGACTGGCAGTGTTCCTAATGTGTGTGCGGAGTACACCGAATGCACACGTGGTATTACGTTCCATATTCATACGCAATAAACCACGTAAGAGACACACACGAGTTCCGCACACATGGATGTAACATTGTGAATGGCGTAACACAACAGACCCAGTGCTTTAAGTTTGTATAACTGTAGTGGTTGTTTTTTGGGTACACATTGTCTGAATATGGTTAAATGAAAGGTAGCTGTTTTGTGAAGAGTTATTATTATTAAATAGGATGTTTCCATTTTAATTAAAATTTGACACTTCCCTTATTGAAGTTCTAATTAAATGTATAACCAATTTGTTTGTGCGTACACAATAGGTGTTTTCTTGTGTTTCTCCTTTGAACATTAACACTACCTATCATCCGCTTTCACAATGTGCGCCTTCAAATACTTTTAACTGCGCCATTTTAAATTTTAATAGTCCACTCTCTCACTCCGCCTGTTCTTCTGTGTCATTAAGCACTACTAGTACGCTATGCGAGCGCGCCAAATATAGGGTTTGTAACCTACTGCTGAGGTTCGTGGTAGATAACAAAATAGTGTTAGTAATATATAATCATTACAGACCGCCAGACCGGGATAAAATGTACGCACATTGCATTCAACCTTTATAGGGATATTTTTACCTTTATTTTTTCGCATTTCTTATCAGTTACTCAAAATCTTTTACCATAATTTTGAATCACCATAAATTTTAACATATATATTATATATATATATATAATACTTTATTATTAGGTAACGTATATAGATATATAAGTAATTTATCATATCTATAATATATATATATAATATTATATATAGGCTTTATCTTTATTGTATCATCAGTCAGTAGTTTCATATAGTTATATTAGCTTTGTTATAACAATATTATATAACACTTTATATTTATAATAGTATAACGAAATAATATATAATATATTTTATCTTATAATATTATATATATATATATATACTATATATATTATATATATATTATATATTATATTATATATATATCTATATATATATATATAATATATATAATATATATACAAATATATACTATAATTATATATATATATATGATAATATATATATATATATATATATATTATAATATATATATATATGATATATATTATAAGTATATTATATATATATATATATATATATATATATATATATATATATATTATATAGACTTATGTATATAGAGTATAATACTACTATGTATTCATATTATATTATCATTATAAGGTTTATATATTAAACTCTTTAGGGAATGGTCATATTAAGGGGGGTGGAACCAGATGATTCAAACTAATCAGTCATGGTTCAGCAGAATGACTGTAGTAAAATCCTTACGTACCATCCGAGTGAATTGAGGATTTTTGCTGTTGTTAACATAGCATATTGTTCCCAGTGACGAAGGCTTTGTGAATTTAGGATTGAGGACCACGGATTATACGATAATTCACGTCTGTGATAGCAGGGGAGAGTCTCAAGTCATTTATCAAGCAGTTTGACTTCTGTGAATTACTCCTCACTCACACCGTGTTACATGATTATTAAACACATGATTGATTTATAAGATTATAGTGAGACCTTTTACATAATGAGTCTGGAAGACCGTTGTACAGAGTTCTATAAATCTTGATACTTATGGTGCTTAGATCCCAAAAGGCGATTTTTGGTTTCTTAGATGGATTTCAAATTAACCAGTAGATCACTTTCTGAATGATTTAATCGTTTATCGAGGTCATTTACCCCAAATCAACATTTAAATTATCTTTCTACACACTCTGATTAAGCCTTTTTCATTGTAAACGTTTTTAGAGACCGAACAAGATATAACGTTAAAATAGCGCACTTACGTTTTATTCGCACACATGTTACACTTTATCCTCCTCAATTTAGGGGAATCTCTCGCCTCAGATACTTAGATACCCCCTACTTATGTTAGACGGTACCGGTATGAGGGGTCGTATTCGAGAAGCTGGGTTTCATACCCTCGTAATATATACTATAGTATATAATATAATATATATATATATATATAATTATATATATATTTAATTTAAATATAGTATAAGTATTATATATATATATTTACTTTATATTATTTTATATAATACTATAATATTATTATATATATAAATACTTAATATAATAACATATATATATATAAATATATATTTAATAAAGTACATATTTTTAATCTTTAATATAATATCAATAATGTAATTATAATTATTAATAATTAATATAATAGGTAAACTATATATTAATATATATACAATTTATGGCAGAATATAAAAAATGATTCGTCGTGGCAAAACCTTGCATTTTTGGTTCAACCTTCCTTTGTTTGTCCTAATCTACTGTGGTGACCCTCGTAATTCGGTACAACAGATGTTTAACTAACCCACTAGGATAAAAATACAACATATTATCATGTTAGAAACTAATATGCTATAAGCTGCCTCGTGTGGGTGTTAAAAAAGCGCTTTCCCTTACTATTGCCCTAACATCCTACTTGTATACCAGAGCCAACAGCTTGTCCTACTGCAACAATACATTCTCCCCCTTGTCGAACGCAAGCATATATATTATATAAATTAATATTATATATAATTATATCTATATATAATTATATATATATATAATATATTTATATATATTAACTATATATAGATATTATATATATTATATATAGTATATATCATAAGTATATTAAAATAATTGATTAATAATCTTAATATATAATATAGTATATAATATATTATATATATTATAATTATAATAATATAATATATATATTTATATATATATATTATATATATATATATATAATATATATTATATATATATAATTAATTAAATATATATATATATTATAATATTATATTAATATAGCTGTATTGGGTTGGTTTGGATTTCGTGTTAATGTCATACTCATTAACCGCCCGTTTGTTTTCTAGATAAATGGCCAAAGTAAATCATTATTAACCCCTGTTGATAAGAACACTTTAATGTAATAATCTTAATATACTTCTCATCATTCAATGAGAACTTAGCGTCAACAACAACTTGTGGATAGATGATTAAAAAATAGAACAGATAATAAAGTAATGAAACTTCTCTACACCCAGTATAGAACATAGAAATATTTGGATATCATTGTAACAAGTATATTATTTGATTCGATTTTACCTATTTATGTACTTAATAGGACATATGACATTAATAGATGAATGTTGAATCAAAATACTAACTTAGGTAATTAAAATAAAAATATTGTCAATCTTACTTTAAGTAATACGCATGGATATATTAAAAATATTTAATATAAAAAATATTAAAAATAAAATAAATTGCTCATATATGTTACCATAAGAAAATAGATATATACTATATAGTATATATATATATTATTATATACTTTTTAACTATTATATATATAGCTATTTATAATCTAATATAGGTATATATATATAAGTGGTTATATGATGACTATAATCTTACCGTGAGAGCTTAATAGATAAAAATATACTATACTTGACATTAAATAATTATTTAAATGTTATAATATAGTAATCTGATAGTTATTATTATTATAAATATAGTATTTATTATATTTTTAATTTCAAGTATTAATATGTATATAACCTTTTTCAATTTTTTTATTAATAATATTTGAGTATTTATAGAGGTTAACTTAATTATATATATATATTATACTCATATATTAAGTATATTAGGTAAATAATATTAACTAATAGTATATATATATATACTTTATTATATATTATAATTAGTAATTTTTAAATAAAAAACAAAATTTTCATATATTAAAATTTACTATTTTTACTTATCTGGCTCCAAAAAATTGGTCCTAAAATTCACAATATATTAAAATATAAATGTAAATATAAAATTAAGAAAATGTATGTTAACCCTTCGTAGCTCATGAGAAAACCAACAGCTGAACTCTCTCAACCTTAGATATCGCAGAGCTTTCTTACCTCTCTCCTGATGACATCACGATTTGTAATGACTTTGCAATGTACTACTATAATGCTTATAATCAATTTAAGTTTATTTAACCAATAATTATTAATATTTAATAAAAAAAAAAAATAATTATACTGCGAACTGTATATATTGTTAAAGTAAAATATTTAAAATTTTTGCATTATCCTCAAAAACGATTATAAATATAACCTATCACCTTGACTGAGATATTAATAACCTCGTTGTGAAGACGGATAACAAAAGATGCGTGTAAAGCTGTCTGCCGCTTGCAACAGTTTACGATCATAAATACACATTAACAATCATTTAAGATTCGAATGCCACCATTTCTCAAATTATTTAAGACAAATTTAGCTCGAAAATATGAAAACCATTTTATAATTTTCACATCAAAATATTTATATTTTATTTTTACTTTTTTTGTCAATGAAACATATGATTAAAAACTTAAATTAAAATATTTTTTTAACACTTTCTAATATACAAAAAACACTCTTAACATATTTTCACCTTTGCAAAGAAAACCAACAGACAGACTCAAGTATATCAGGATGCATTTCCTGTGGATCAAAATAGGATCCTTGTTTGCCTTCTCACAAATAACCACCTCTAGCAATCAGGATACTTAGATCCTACTCATGGACATAATATCATCACAATAGTCCCAAATCGACCTCGCACCCGATCTGTTAATTATAGACCTTCGTCACACACTTTGATGACATTAACCTTATACAATAGGAAAATACAGTTCAAACAGAGTAGAATGTTAGGAGTTTCAAGCATTCGTTCTGATACGTATGTGAAGAACATATAGTCCTAATTAGAACAGGGGAGGAGTTTTGTTGTTTTTTACCCCATATCTCATAGAGAAAATTAAAAAAACAAAAACAGTATATTGTAGCCTATAATAGAGATCTAACACAAAACCCAATAGAGTGAAGTAACCTTCGCAATGTGTCTCCCACTGCCGGAGAACTAGCAGAATTTTCAAATAATTGTAAAAAAATTTTGGGAATGTTTTCCTCTGACCACTACATGCATCATGCACCTGAATTAATTTTGATTATATATTATATATTAATATTAAAATAGTAAACAAATTCTCTCTAGAAGTATTATATAAAATATATATATATTATATATTATATATAAATATTAATAAGATTAAAATATAATATCTAGATATCACAAGTTGGAACAAACATACTTATATATATGATATTTTATACTATAAACTATATAATATTATTATTATTTTAGTGAAAAGATCTCACTAATTAAAAGAACTATTTCACCTAAATTAAACGTCTTTTGCAAGACATCGTAAATATGATGTAATCTTATTAAATTATATAAAAAATTAAGTATATTCTTAATAGTAAGACAAAGGTAGTTCATCTATATATTAAAATCGAGGTATTAACAAATATTGCTCTTAAAGTCTAAGATTAATTATATGATATACCTTTATGATAACTAGCTTCAGAAATGATCTCCTTTATGTATTTTTCATTTCGCTAGTAAAATGACATGAATTTATCTTAATTTAGTATGCAATATATATATAAATTAATATTAATATATAATATAGCGACAGTACTATCAAGATATATATTCAGACCCATCCTAATATATTATATATTAATTTATTATAATATATGATATGATAATAAATATTATTATAACTAATATTAAATTGTTTATGTATAATTATATGTTGTGATGAAGAATAAGAATAATTATTAGAAAAGCTCATTTGTACCTTTTTTTCCTGTAATTAATAACGATTTTAATATTAATAATAATAATAATAAATCAAATATATTTATTTTATTAAATAAAGAATAATATATAATAGGTAATAAAAATAATAATAATACTAACAACTAAATAATATAAATTAAATTCATAATTACATTCTATAAAGTTATAATGATTAATTAATTATAATATAATTTTTCAGAAATATTAGTATATTAATATATCTTAATGATTTAATATAAAAAAATAAATTAATATGTAAATAATCATGATATAATAGACATCAAATATCAGAAAAGATTTATTTTCATTGAAACTATTAGTAGCCAGTCTTTTTTTTAAAACAATCATCATCAATAATTATTATTTAATAAATACATTTTGCAGAATTTACATATTATCCTAACAATTAAATAATTAATAATAATATAATAATATATAATATAATAACTAATAAATATATGTATATATTATTAATAATATTAATATATATTAGATAATTAATAAAATTTATATTATTTATTAATACCGAGTTTCTTTTATTTCCAGATAATAAATAATCACATTAAATTACGATGGACCGATTCATCAATTAACGGAAGGAACTATAATGGATAACACAAATAATATTTTAATATATAAGGAGGAATGTTGCAGGCATTGATCAGCATCGAAACCTCATATAATAATATACATTGAATGATTATATAATAATATAATAATAAGGAATAATATAAATATAATAATATGTACATAATAACAATCAATATAAGAATAGTATAATATAATAATAAGATAATAATAATAAAATACTCAAAATTAATAATAATAATAATGCAATAATAATAATTAAGTCAATAAAGTGATGATAAAAAAAATGTGCCTATTTACATCACCATTGATCATACATGAATCAATTACAATAAAACACTAATAATTAATAAATAATGGAATAATAATGATCCAGTATTCGAACGAATAATTATAATACAGAAGTATATGACAAGGAACACATACGGGTCGAGACATGATTTTATCAATGTGAAGCAGTGATAAAACAGTCTTAGACCCCCTGTCTTCTTTAGGACAAAAACACACGATATTAATAATTAAATATTAATAAATATAATAATATATATATTATCTTATAATATAAGTATATATATAGTATTAATATATTATATAAAATATAATCATATATATTTATAGGTATTAACATTATATATAATATAATATATATATATATAAATATATTATTATTATATATATATATTAAATATACTGTTATTGATGGCAAGGCTTATTATATGCACCATCGCTAATCCAGCTAGGCGAGGCAAGAACAAAAATTTGTATGGGAAAAGTGACTAATGGACCAATGTTTCTATTTAACATGTTGCGATATATTCATCTTAGCAACTGCCAGTCTGAGGAAATTCAAGCTGCGGTAATTTTAGCTATACTACAATGTTGGATCGAACTAGTTAGCGAAATTCCTTCCCTTCATTCTGCTATGCGAGACTGTCCTACGCGTCTCAGCAGACATAATAATTTACTGAAGGTCTATCTGAGATATTTTCTTTAATAGGATTGTTGTATCTACTAATAGGAAAAGTTCCTGAATGAGAACCTGCCAGGCGGTATTTGAATAGTGATCTATCTGAAATACTTGTTAATTTTTTTCAGAAATTCGAAGCATTTTGAAATTTCCATCAAGGAATCATATTGGACTGCGATTAGAGCGTCCAGAGGAGTACTTAATGTGAATCACACTTTATTGGGGCATCTTTGAGCCACCTAGACTACAAGAATACTAATATTCCTGGGCTAGTGTCGATGGTTAAACACGATTATTGCGATCTTACTAAGTTGTATCCGATAACTTCATGCGCTTTCTTTGATGGAGATATCCGAAAAGATTTATAATGTAGGTAGCCCATAAGGATTTGCCCAAAATCTAAGATGGAGGGTAATAATTAATGAATTGGCGCTGATTTATTACCCGATTAAGGATATAACTGCTGGATAGGAAGTAAAAAAAGAAGTGCGTAAATATAGGTCTCACAAATGTTAATATATTAATTATCATAATATACCTTCAGTGCCTGGACGATGAGTGTATTATATTATCATTATATATATTATAATAATATTATATATATATATATAATCTATTTTATATATATTATAATATTATATATTAATATATATTATATATATATATTATTATATTATAATATATTGATATTTACTTATATTATATAATATATGTATATTATATATTAATATATATATATGATTATTATATATAATATATTATAATATATTAAAATATAATACTATTTATTACTATATATTATATATAGATTAATTAATATATACTACTATACACTATATAATATATTATAAATTACTTAAATACTATATAATATATATAATTTATATAATTAAGTATACTATATATATTAATTAATTAATAGATATATATTATATTAATATATAATAATGAGATTAATAATATATATTATAAGTATATACTTTAATAATTGATTTTTAATTAAATATATAGTAATATATCTATATATAAACCTCATTAGGATATGTAGATTATAATATGTTATAGAATATAATAATATAAGATATTAATATATATATATACATATTGTTATGTATCTTATTTTTATTTTTTTTAATTATTTTAACACAGAGATCAATAATACGATATAGAAAATATGAATAGAGTATAATATATTATATATATAATATTATATGATAATGATATATTTAACTATATTAATATAATTATAAAATATATATATTATAATATATATATAAAGATATAATATTAATTAATTATAATATATATATTATTAATATATTACTAAAATATATATAAATATACTATTATTTATTATTATTTTATATAGTATTAAACTATACTTATATACTAATTATATAATATATATAATATAATATAATATATCAATTATTTATATCATTATATAAATATATATAATCAATAATTTAAATATATATATTATAATTATATTATAAATAAACATATAAAATTAAAATAATAATTAAAATAATATATACTATATTTTAACAATAAGATATAATATAATAATAATTATATTACAATAAATATATTTAATATATTATATTAATAATAATCTATATATTATTATATATTATTATTATATTAATAATATATATATATTATTATTATATTATATATAATATATAATAATATATAATATTAATTAATAATTATACTATATCATATGTTTATCGTATATAATATATTATAATACTTATTTTTATTATAATATGTATTTATTTATTATATATTTATTATTTATTATATATATAAATAAAATATAATATTATATTAAATTAAAATATCTATCAAGATTAGAGGATACTACCTAAATCTAAATTATACATAAAAAATAAACATATAACAACTGCATAGAAATAATAATAAATATAAAATGAGAAATGATAATAAATAGCAAATTGTTGTTGGGTCTAATATTTCGACATATGGATATTAATATAGATATATGAGAATTAAAGCTAATGACGATACTAATCTTATTAACCTCTACTAATAAACCTAACCTAACCTACCTAAACCTAACCTAATACCATAGACATATAACTTAATACCTATTAACCTAACCTATCCAACCTTACCTATAACTACCTATAACCTCAGTCTGACTATAAACCTAACTATAACTATGCCTAACCTCACCTTAACCTGACCTAACCTATAAGCTAATTTTTTTAATAGTAATCCAATTTAATATATAATTATTATTTATATTAAAAATATATATATATATATATATATATTAATATATATCTAAATTATTAATATATATATATATATATTATACTAATATATAGTATATTTAATATATTAATATCTAATATATATTAATATATATATATATATATATATATACCTATTAATATATAATATATATTAAAATAATTATAAATTATATATTAGTATTATATAGTATATTTCTTATATATATACTATATAGTATATCATTAATATATATATATGTATTATAATATAATTAATCCTATATTAATATTAATTATAATGTATTTATATTTATAATATATATATATATATAATATATAGTAGTATAATAAATATATAATATATATATATAACATATATATAATAGTATTTATATATATAATATATACAATATATATATATTTATCCGTCTATATATATATATTGTATATATTAATTTTTTTTTTTTTTTTTTTTTTTTCTACAGGTTATCTACATTTACTATAACCGCTCTATCCACTATCTTATAATTATTCGTGGCTATAAAAGGCTATTGATTTACAATATATTATAGGAGTGAGGTTTAAACTAGTTTACTATAGTATAGGTGTATATATACTCAATTTTATTGACGAGAGAAATGTGTCAACTATAAATACTAATTGCAATATTACGGCTATATCTATTATACAATTATATGATAGAGGTATAATACTAAGTATGTTAGTATTATATATATATATATATCAGATTGTAGCTATAGTACATATATATAATAGTAAACGCGGGCTGTTTAAGATGGGGAAGTATATAATATATTGTAAGTATAGTATGAAATACACATCAGAGATTGGAAGAGATAGTGCCTAATACACAGACAGATATGTGGCTAAACGGAAGAAAGTAGAGGCAAGCAGACGTATTAATATGTTACTGGAGTTATGCCTACATCAACATATACAAAAACTCAATATGTGGCCGGATACAACAGACCCCTTGTTTAACTTGCGAGAGATATATAGCGTCTACTATTAAAGGGGGCGGTATAATATAGACTCAACGCGAGTGATATAAATTTGACTTCCCATCGATTATAGCACTATACTGTACCTTCAGCTTAACGTAGATACCTATATTAATTGATAAAGAGAGATTAAATAGTCACCA
This sequence comes from Trachelipus rathkii, assembly GCA_015478945.1. Lineage (NCBI taxonomy): Eukaryota > Metazoa > Arthropoda > Malacostraca > Isopoda > Trachelipodidae > Trachelipus > Trachelipus rathkii. The sequence continues at coordinate 13,913 of JABUQX010020254.1, forward strand.
TACATAATTCATATTAGCTAATTATGATTTATACCAGCAAAGAATATGAAGGGTTACAATAGTGATTACTAAAGTATAGTATAGATATAATAGGACTATTAGTTATATATATATTATAATATAAGTATTTATATATAGTACTTTACTCACTAATAGGGTACTACCTTATTATGACTATATTTTATATCGGGGGGATCATATAATACTATCTATATACAATTAAATAGCTCCATAGGGTGAATCACCTGTATGATTAGCTACCATATATCATATATTATAAGGCTATACCCAGATATGAGAGCTAGTTATATAATATACTAAATCCTATTACAATTTATATCCATATCTATCAAGTAGTGCGGATGAGAACCCTTGTATACCTTAGAATAGTATAACTGTGAATGAAGTTAGATATATAAAATAGTTAGTCCCGCTATGATATCTTATATTATATCATATAAACGTAATACTCTATATATATATAATATATACCGTTTTTTTTGTAGGCCTATATATATATATTATGTCATACCTATTAAATATATATATATATAACTATAGTCATAAATACCTCATTTTATGTATAGTGTGATTTAGTGAGGTTTCCATATATAAATAAATCATTATTATTTTGTTTATGTTTAAGTATAGCAAGGAATGTTCTATTATTATTGTCTAACTTAGGGAGAACGAGAGAACGCGTCGATTTATAAGAGATAGAAAGGTTACGAAGGTGTCTCTATTAGAGAGAGGAAGATTTTATTATGTAATGAAGATTATGGGTTATTTTTAAAGATATTAATTAAATTTATTTTCACTATTATAATAAGTATTGCGTATAACTGAACCTAACCTAATATTTCCTACAGGAAAATTATCTTCCTTTATTAATATTATACATAGATACAATAGCGATGAAATTAGGAAAGTCGGGCAAATATAATCAATATGATACTAGATAAGAGGTCAAATTATCTAAAGATAGTTAATAAGATAGAGTAAGCATAATGATAATTGAATATGTAAGTTTGATTAAGAAATGATGGTGATCGAGTCATTATATTATTACTGGCTATTTAATATTGAGTTAGAATAATAGATGATTTTAAAAGATTTTGTACATTGATATCACTAGAGATTAATGAATATCTATTTAAATATATATTAGGATATATAATAATGATAATAAGTATAATTAATAAATTTAAAATGTATAGGAGCAGTAGAGCGACAATCCTGAGGAACACACTATTGACAGAAAAGGCTTTGTATGGTAGTTGCAGGTGTACAGTAATTACGATACAGACGTGTTTAGCGCAGATCTATAATTTGTGAAATAGAAACTACTAGACTTACTGGGAGATAAGTATAATTATGAATATGATCAAAGAGATTATAAGTAGAGGAATTTTATAATATACAAATGGAGGATGAGCTTAAGCCTTTGAGAAGAATGAAGTATATATTAGATAATCAAGGGTAAATTGTCGTATATGTATCATTAATATATATATATTAATCCTACTGAGTTACAATAATATATAAAGCTTATTCGCTGATATGTATAATGATACTGACTATACATAATACTCAGCTATAACGTACAATGTCTCTACATAGTATATACCTGTTATGGTACGCAAACATATTTTATATATCTTTTAATACTTCATAGAGGTAGTTATATAGGATATAATATAATAATACATATAATTATATCTGTTTATAGATATAAGAAAGTATATTATTATATATAGTAACTATTACTATAATCATACCGCCTAGTACAGTAATATAATATATATACATACTACTATCTAAAACCATATCCGGAATTAAAGCTTTTGAGTTGTACGATTAACTATATGGATTTCATACGTATCTTACGCATTCAGATCTCAGGAAAAACTGACAGGGGAGATCAAGGACGGACGTGATACAACTTATATAGGGTGTGTATCGTGATCATTGTCCATTACACACACAGTTATAGTATACAGGAAATGAGAAGGTTTGCGTAATATATAGGGTTTCATATTAATAGATCTTAAGAATTTAAGTAGATAATTTATACATAGTTAAAGAGCTATATTATATATTAGGGCTCAGATAATAATTGTTATAGAAAGGATTCATAGAGAGAGTACTTCCTTTATTTTCGAATAAGGCTTGGACATACTGCGCGCTTTCCACACTGAGTTAGAATAGTTGCTTAAGTAATATTATACTTGAGGGGATATAGAAGAAATATTAGTAGATTTTATTTTATATTATTGGGTAGTAGGTAATGTTAATTATCGTTGCGCCCATATGCCTTCTACGTAGAATAGTAACTAACTCCACCTCGGATTGGGTTTCATGAAGCATCTGGAGAGAGAGCACATATTTCGAGTTACACATCTGGGCAAGTGAACAATGCCTAGACGTCAAAGTTCACAACTTAATACGGGCTCTCATTCACAGCGTGTCTTCACTCTAAGAATATCTATAATACATAAAAAATGTTCAAATTCTTTTTGTAAAGACATATTTTACAAGACTAGCAAGGCGCTATTACCTTTGGCTCATATGCTATAGTTAAAATCTATTTAAAACTAACTAAAACTCTAAGCCATGACCATTCTAATAACTATATTAGTATTAATTCTCGATAGATTCAATTGGTATAAGGCCTAGGGCAAATTCTGAGAGGAGAAGGAGTGATGGATTATTTATAGTTCACGGTACTTGGCTCTTTAAAATAAAAAAAAAAATCGAATAAAAGTTATTTTCAGATTGTATACCGAGTTACCTAACAATACGATTAAGGAAGATTGTAGTATAGAATATAAGATTGGCTTCGCAAACACTTTAACATGGGCGGAGGCCTAGAACAGATGATTCCATATATTAGTAGCCGTTATTGATCAGTGGGTATATATGAGTTAATGCAACAGAAACCATCAGAGTCGAATCAGAGGAGGAAGTAGCGTAGATTTACCAGGTAAGTCTCGTTGGATGTTTTTGGCAAGCTTAAGGTTAAGATAAATGATATTATATCATAGTAGGTATTAATTATATATTAGATATTTTCAATGGAGTGGTTAGCTAAGTATATATATCGTTTGAATGAAGCCGATGGTTGCGTCGTACGAATAGAAGTATCCTGCACACGTAATTATTCTAGCTGAATGAAAATTTATCGAGTTCTATTAGTAGCTTTGATAGGTTTGAGGCGTAAGCTTAGGTTCAACACATACCTATATTTACTTTACCGAATTAATACGCATTGTCTCTAGCCTGAATGTAGCCTCCAGCAAGAAGTATTAATACAATATTAAGTCTCGATCTTATGAACCTATAATATTAGGAATTATTTTATATTGTTTAGAGTAGATAGAAAGATTTATAAGTCTGAAATGAAAGGACATTATATATAAATATCCATATGCTCTCATATATATATATTATATATATATACTATATACCATCTCAATACGATTACAGACTTTACCTCTATTAACTATATATTGTCGTAGCAGTAAGCTATTAGAATAAGTATACACCGAGTACAATAAGTAAGTCATAATTCCAAGTCTATCTATACGGTAGCGTATAGAAGTAATGACCTGCAATAGCCATATACTAATTATCGGTACCCGATCTATAACAGTGACAGAAATAGAACGCACAGGGCAGGATGGAGCAGTTGGAGTGAAGATAAGATTATTATCATAATAATTTTAAGTATATAAGTATTTATATTATTATATTATATATATATAGGTTAGTGCGTTATGATTTACTTATACTATATTAGTGAAGCGTTTAAAGGTGGGTGATACTTATTATAGTTATGAGATAGATAGCGATCTAGTGTGAAACATATATGAGATTTAAATTTAGTGTTCAAGAGATTATGAGTTAGATTTGATTAGAGTAGGATTTTAGATAGATTAACGAGTACCGGTGAATAGGTAGTGTATATGGTGATTTAGATTAGGGGAATTAGATATTTAAATTAGTTGCTGGATAGATAGATTAGTATGGATAGTATATAAGAATGGACTATTAATAGATTGAGTACGTGAAGATAGATATGAGTAAGTTTACGCAGTGATGAGAGAGACGAGTCGAGAGAGAGAGAGACTCGAGAGAGAGAGAGAGAGGAGAGAGAGAGAGAGAGAGAGAGATGAGAGAGACGAGAGAGAATTTTACACATACCTCATAAAAGCAGAGATCTGACAAAGTACTCGCAAACAAATAACAATATCTAGGTATGAGAGGATTCCCTTCGACTCGATTCCTGAGACGCTAATTATGGGAAATGATGAGGTTCTCAGTTTTACTTACGTGTAAATAGTGCTTTTTCGTCATTTACACAAATTTGAAATTGTACAGTATATGAGGACACACACGTTGTCTTCGCTTAGTATATTGGGCAGATAGCCAGAGAGTGCATAAGTTGTAAGAGTGTACAATCAAGCGTGCAGAGCAGACGGGTATCGCTATAAGTCTTTCACACATCTCAATTTAAATCCTCAAGGAGATTGTATAAAGGGATCGTTGTTTTACATAGTGTCTGCAACAATCATGTTTGGTTTGACATTTGGTACTAACTTAAGTTTGATGACGTTAGATATTCTATGTATTCGATCATAGATATAATGCAATCGGGAGATGATTATTGAAATATTATATTAAGATGAGCTCAGATTTAATTTCGTCCAATAATTCACAGAATGCTAAGCTAGAAAATTAAAAGAATAGAAAAATAGATAAATTTAAGCCGCTACAGACTGCACACTCGTAAACTGCAATATGTATAATGAGGGTTTGGCGCAAACTCTGAAGCATAACCAGGCATGAAGTTCTCGAATGATTCACTATAGAGAATATATGCAGTTAGTTATAATACAGAGAAGTTCACGTGTCTCATAATTAGTTTATATAAACATTATGGTACATTCAATATTTATATCACATTATATCACTTGATTATAATCCAGTATATAATATCTTTTTAATGTAATATATAAGTTTATATTAGTTGGATACGTTTATCGAGTAGAGGATATTGAATTCTTCAGCCATTATACTGGTATTACTCATAACAAGTAAGCATTTTAATTATAATTAGATTATTTAAGTGTAGTGGCTAGTAATTATATTTATTGGAAGTGCAGCAGAAGATACAACAACTGAAGTTGGAGTTTTATTAACATTAACTTTGGTTTGCGATGATTTGAAGAAATCATTAGCATAAAACATATATTTATAAAGCCGTAACGTAAAATACCTGTCATCTACACACACACTAACACTAATACACCTTAAATACGCTTAATTACTTATATATAACACTCAAAACACCCACGCTATCTTATCTAATCAGCATTACTAAATTATACAATATATATCACTATAATACTAAACTATATACAATATAGATAATACTCATAAATAAGCCTCAAATAACAAAAAGAGAAAAAGAATTCGGGAATATATTAATATTTTACAATTTATTATATATATTAAAATATAATATATATATATCAGCTTCTAGAAGAGCCACAAAGTTTATAATATAAATGAAATGTTATATATATATATATCAGTGCTATTAAAATATTAATATAAATATAAAATCAGTAATTTAAATAATAAAATTAAAAAAAAACTTTATTAAACTGAAAGACAAAGAGTTGCAAAATACATATTATTTATAAAAATAAAACTAAAAAACTAATATAATATATCATTAATATATAACATATATATATTAACGTATAATACGTACTACCTATTCTACCAGTTTATTATTCACTCTATTATAAATATAACTAAATACTATATATATATATATTACTCACTATAATAATATAATTTAAACATATTATCGCTAAATATATTAATATTATATATATATATATATATATATATATAAATATACTCTATATATATATATATAATATATATATACTACTATACTTTCCTTTAATTATTAACTATATATATATATTAAATTAAAAATAAAATAATCGTATATTGGACATAATAATAATAATAGGAAAAAAAAAATATTAAATAAACTATATAATATATATATTATAAATTCTAATAATTGAAATGGGATACACTAGGGGTGATTATGTTGGGTGCATATCGGGACAATGGGATTAATTAGATATTTTGAATTGCTAATGACGGATTCTTTCCTTATATTAACCTCTAAAATACCTTGTGATTTAAGCAAGGGGAATCTATCATAAGACTTATGTTCAAAACTCATACCACACCTAACCTAACCTACCCAAACCTAACCGGAGGGTAACGAAGACTAACGTTAGCCTAACCTGCAAAAAGTATGGTGCAAATAAATTAAATCCTAACCTTGAACTTAACCTATACTATAACTATTCTAACCTAGCTCGTAACTTAGCTAACATAACCATATACTACTAGTCTATACTCAAATTTATTAAACGATTTTTAAAATCAATATCGGAGTTATATTATCTTCTCATTCATAATAATCTAAAAATATATGGCGAATCAAACTTACCGTAACCCTTCCACGCTTACATTCTACGTTTGAAAGGTAAAAATATACCTAGCTATATATTATTAATATATAATTCTATATATTTACTATACATATATATATATTATATATATATAGTAATATATTTAAATTTATATTATATTATAAATATACTATATATACTATATATTATATTATATATATATATATATATATACTATATACTCTTATACTATACATTATAATACTATATACTGAATATATCTCTAATATATATTAACTCAATAATAATTATACTATATATTTTTACGATACAATATAGAAGAAGAGAAAAAAATATTTAAATAAAAGAACTCTTCAAAAGAACTACTTAAAATCAACAGGCTATTAAACTTATATCTACTGATTAATCTAGATATAATTAGTAATGTTAATACAAAAATCATAGTAACTTTTTTAATCATAATAATACAATTAATATACTTTTTAAATGGAGTCGGAGAATGTCATCATTATTGATTTGCTTTATAACAAACATATACAACACTATTATAATGTATATAGTTTTATACTACTCACTATTATATGTTATGAATACCTATATTACTATTTATTATATTATATATATTATATATTATATATATATATTATATATATCTAATAATATGATATATAATTATATATATATATATATAATAATATATATATATATATATTATATATATATATATAATTATATATAATATTTACTATATAATGATCATATAATTTAATTTTATCAATATATATATATCATATATATTATATATACACTATCATATATATATATATATATATATATAAACTTTATATATATAATTTATATTATATACTCTTATTTATATAATCACTAATATATATATCAATGATTAAATAGGAATGTTGGTTGTGTCATAGATCGCCATATAGTATTAAATAGATATTATTTGATCTAGCTAACTAGAGACGATAATTTATCTTAATTCAACCTAACCTATACTAACTATACAACACTTACACAATAACCAAACTAATATACCTAATCATAATACTCTACGAACCTATTCATCAAAACCTAACCTAACGCTACAGTTTGACCTAACCTAGAAGCCTAACCCTACTAACCTAACCTTTAACCTATCTACTAACCGAACCCTATTCTATAAATCTAACTGATGCTATACTCAGCACAACCTAACTTCAAACTAAACCTTGACCTGAACCTATTTCTACAATAAACACATTTATATATATATATATAGTAATACTATAATTTATATAATATTATTTACTATATATCTCTTAAATACTATTATATATAAATATATTATATATAAGTTCTATATTATTATATGAAGATATTTATATTTAGTAATGAGGGAATATAGTAATATTATATATTAATATATATATTTATATAATATAATATTAAATTATAATACTAATATAATTAATAATAATATATAATATATATATATATATATTTTATATATATTAATATATATATATATATATTATATATAGTTATATTAATATATTAATATATATCATATATATATATAAATAATATACTTAATATATATACTATGCGGTACCATATATTTATATTTTATTATATATATATTAATATAATAATATTATATAAAAATCATAGTATATATACATATATAAAACGTATTATATAATATATTATTATGATATTAATATATATATAGTATATATATATCTATATATATCATATATAATATATATATATAATATGCTCTAAATATATAATAATACTATATATATTAAAACTATAATAATATTATTAATATATATATATATTTAATATATATATAGTAATATAATTAATTATATAATATATTATATAATAATATTTATATATATATATATATTAAATATATAATCTATAAATTATATATATTATATATAATATGTTATATATATATATATATAATTTAATATATAAGTATTATTATATATATAGTATATAATATATATTATTGTACGAAAAGAGATGAATGCGTATTTTTGTGTTAAAAGAGAATGGGGGGAGTGAGAAAGTGAGACCAATGAGAGACTAAATCATAATCATGCTTATTTAATATTATAGATTTTCTTGTATTTATTTATTTGAGGTTTTGTAAACCTGTTTTGTCTGGTTTGCTCTTAATTTATGTCTCTTTATAATATCTTTTTTATGTTGCTTTGTAAACCTGTTTTGTCTTCATACTGTTCCAAACTTCTCAACTTTTTACGCTGTTCGTGAAATTCCAAACTAAATGTATTTATAAATTATCCACTGAAGTTGACAATGATATAGATAAGATAATGTATATTTCATCAGAAATTCTCCATTCTTAATGTTTAAATACCTGTGGTTTTATTTAAAAACATAAATTTCCTAATAGTCTATAATTTATTGAGTACAAACCTAAAACGTTATATGATAATTCAACTATCACTAGCTACTATAAACTAAATATTATATAATTAATATATAGATTTAAATCCTTAGTCTTATGTCTCACAAATAAATTATTTGTTTTGTACCATCAAATTACGTTTTTTTTTGTAAACAAATAAAACTAGGTCGATTCTTGAACTCTTCTTAAATTTTTATGTCTGTTCTGTTAAATTATAATGTCTGCTGGGAGGTTGATACTCATTATCATTTTACGAACTGTGAGCGTGTTAGTTACAAATATATATAATTAGTTATTTACAATTTATCAATATTTTAAAGATTTTACCTTTTATTTATTTTACTACTAAAAAGTTCACATAAATATCTCGATAAGTAATTGATGAATTTTTGCCCTGTCTCCTTTAGTTAATGTGTCGAACTAGAGTGTGTCACCCTTTGGAACCAGACCAGATTACGCACTTTAACTTGTTGGGACTGAGAACGCTCGCAATCGAATTGACATATTTAATATTTAGTTTTGATCGATCAGTAAATATACAATCGTAGGTGCATTTTAAACGAATTTGTAAACTCTCATTAGAAAACCTTTATCTCATAAGATAATATATGTAACGTATAGGTAAATATGAGTTACTTGATTACTTTATTTATGCCGATTCAAGCATCATATTATTAGGCCTATTATTTACACAAGTGAGCAGAGGATTACTCGAGTGTTATGTACTTCTTAGATTATACTTCACACTACGGATACCTCCGATGTTACATTTCTTATTTAATTATCACCCTGTTTATTTACTTATGATTTAAAAAAATATGATCATAAGTGTTTCATGAATGTTATAGCCATCTAATCCAACTACAAGTTTATCCCGAACTATAAGGTGCTTGTCAAAGAGACTTAAGATTTGCTATCTCAACCTGGTGGATTTTGTCCATGACTAAGTTTGTCCCTATCCTAGTTTGTTCATTACCTATAGCAAGTAGGTGAGTCGAGCTTGAGCCCACACTAGGTTCGGTCCCATGCCAGTCCCTCAATAATACTAATATGTGTAATCATTAATTAGTTTCTTATATCATTTAGTTAAAATTTTAATTTGAAATTATCTAAGAAACAAGAAATTATAATTTAACTTTGCTTATACACGTAACTTACGGGCCTCTTCTTTATTTGTACCTGTGTTTACTCCTATGTTACTCAATCCGAGTTGTCCCAGTCCTTCTGAGTATTATTACGATCTATATTTCTATGTATGTCAAATTTTTAAATCTTAATTAAGCTTAGACCTAAATTAGTTGGTCTTAACCTTTTTCCATCATTTCTCCTCTACTCAAGTTCGAATTTCCCTGAACTATAATAGAAGGACTCGGAGACTCCATCATGGGTTTTATTAAAAAAAAAACTCACCTTTAGCTTTCACCAATGCAGACATGTATCAAAAATATAATATAATATAATATATAGATATAATAATAAATAATAAATAGATAGTAAATAATATATAATATAATAATATATAATAATAATAATAATAGATAATAATAATAATAATAATAAAATAATAATAATAAGTAGTAATAATATTAATATAAAATTAACCCTTAACCTTAATATAGTATCAAACATCATTTTTGTGGCCGGCTCACAACCCTATTATTTATCTATACACACTAATACGGTAAAACAATAATATTAATAATATAATCATAATATTATAATAATATAATAAAACTGGCTCATTCTTTAACTTAGTTCTGTTACGTCTATCCTCAATATTTCTGCTACTCTTTAATCCTGTTTTTTTCCTGCAGTTGTTGCTCGCTCCATTCAATCCAAACTCCGTCTTCTCCTTTTCTTAAGCGATCAATCAAGAAATATTCGATCAACACATACTACGGGCCACACTGGTAACGATAAAAAGAGATGATAGAAAAAGAGATGAGAAGAGGGTAACATAAAACATTTAATATTATTACTTAGGATTGGTAAAATGTGGATACCAAGAAGGTACTTAAATATATTAATCATAGATGGAACCTTATAATCCAGGAATTAATTAATTATTGGAAAAGAGTAAAAAATAGGAATAGAAATAGCCCATTTAATATTGGATGAAGAGGACTCCAAAAATATGACATAATATGAGAGGTTATACGCATATAAACACACTGTACATAGGGGAACAGGAAGGAGGCAAGGAACCCATTGAGGAGGAATGGACAGAAGGAAAAATTAGGGTGAAAGAAATCACATTTATTGGGGAATGAACACAAGGATAACGTAAGGAAATAATAGAGTATTTATATACAAGCAAAAGAGGTTTGTAATATAGCAAGAGTGAACTCAGATGTGACAACAACCGTTCAGATGACATCATATAGGATTTCGGCGACACGATTATAACCCCAATCTTATACAAGGAAGATAATGTATTTGACCAATAGACAAATGAGAACTTGATGGAGAACGTTCTAAGAAAATTGTGTCTAAAGGATATTGTGGAGCCATGTGCCGCCGAATTGAGCTCCCCAGTAGTACCCAATGTTAGGAAGAAGGATTAGGTACAACTATATTCTGTACTATAGCTAATATGAACTATTAGGCGTCATAACAATGAGTAACCAGAAGCAATAGGTTCCCAATTGGCCTAACATTCATTAAGAATACAAATCTTCTCTGTAGTCATGGGTGGAATATTATTTCATGTTTGGAACTTGGTCCAAAAGTAATAAATTATCTAGATGAAATTATGAATGGGAATAGTAAAGTAGAATTTCACCTGTGAATTTTCTTACCGTGAGTTACAGGCCATTATTACAGATTCCAAAAGGTCTTAGAGTTTACGGGCTAAACATGGATCACAGTACAGCATTCCAGAGGGAGCTGCAGAGGGATAATTACAGGATTTCAGTCCGAGAGAGAGGTGTGTAGGTGATTATGTGGATGATATGTCTCGCTGATATCAAAGATTTAAAGAACACCTTACATGCTTGATCGACAGGTCCTACAACGGCTTGAGTAATCGAGATATCCAATGTCACAATTAAAATCAAGCAAGTGCAGCTTGGGGTTTCACAAGGAAATTTAAATTTTGAGGAATATTCCAGTGGACTGAAATAATAAAAGCTTCCAGAATTTAATGGATCAGGTTATATATGACAATTGTATGGAAAAGGCTCAATGATTTAACATAGAGAACTCTCAGAGCGGTATAGGAATTGATTTAACGCTTCCAGCGTAAGTTATTAGAAGATACTGTTATACTGATACTATGATGCAGGCAACCCCTTAGCGCTGCTGAAAGTAAGGAAGAAAGGTAAAAGGATACGATCGATATATGAGACAGAAACAAGGATTCAGGCTTTTACCGTAAATACTTTTAAGACGTAACTGATGATAGAATCACTAGTAAGTGACATGCATTAATCCTGTGTTTGCAACAGATAGGGTAGTTAAAATTAGAGTGTCTTTAATGTAGACGCCAGTTAGGATTTGGTATGGGTGCAAGGTCTAATGTCAGCAACAAGGAAAGGAAAAATACGTATAGCTTTTATAACTCTCATCATTCGATGCGATGGAAAAGAAGAGCATATTCAACACTCATAGAGAGTGGAATGTTTGGCTATCTCAGGTGGGGAATCAAGAGTTACGTCCATTTTTGTTGGTCAGGTAGATTTATATTATATTACGCACCCGCCCACTGGTTAGTACTCCACACAATGAAAGTGGTAGTATAGTAATGATTGGCTCGTGTCACTTGGCGATTTATGACGAGTATCAGCTTTCAAATCCATTATTAACCTATATACTCGGGAAGGAAAAATTCTATTTGCTGATACATGGTCCCGTTGTCAAAGAAAACAAGAGGAAGAAATCGATGTCACAGAAGCTCATAGAGGCCCTATACCAAGAGGTCTAGGGTAATAAGGTGATGTGTATACCTATCTTTTATAGAGGGTGCTTGATTTTCTGTTTTTGATCTGCCGGAAGTTTTAAAGTGGAAACATACTACAGATAGAAGGACCTACCACGATTAAGGGGAAATATTTCCTACTAGAGTTCTTCTAGATGAACAAGCATAAGTAATGTATGAGGTTAGAACAAACAATCATAAATTCAACCTCAGTATTTTAAAAAATACACATCTCGAGGGATTTATATGATTTAATCGGGAAGCTAGGAACCAAATACCTCTCACCGAGTGTAGTTAACTTGAGTATAGCGCTAGTTGATGAGTTCAACTTGAAGATCATGTAGCTGCATGTTCACGGGCTTTTGTTTTCGGTTATTGTTATATGGGACTCAAATCAAGGATAAACGAGAAGTTTAAAAAGACATTCACTATTCAGGTATTAGGAAGCTACCCCTGTTCAATCCATTATAAGAGATTAAAAGGTCGCGTTCCAGATGAATAGGGATTATACAATATGTAGATGAATTGACATCGTGAAAGACGCAATAAGGTACGCAATCTGAGGCACAGCAAATTGAAGGTTTCAGTAGGACAGTTGAAGAAAGTTGAGCAGAAAATTTTATTACAACGGTACCCACCAGAAGAGGACAGGGGTAAACCTATTATGAAGGTAAAGAGTCACCCGGTTCTCGGTAATTGTCAACACCAAGTTATCAGTATGAGTTTGCATGGGCAAGACCTTTCCATTGGCGAAACATCTAGGTGTGCCTTTTTGGACACAGGATCTGTCATTAGTTTGGGGTCCAGGAAACCGTCATCAGGGTAGTTAGAACCATTGGACTATATTTGATGAGAAATGTAAGTGTGGACCATTATCATCATATCTTACTACTCTAAACATAGATTGGTATAGAGCGAACTAGAATGGAGGAGGCGAGGAAAAGATTGATAAAGTAAGAAAAATTTATTGATTGATGTCCCACTGCCATTTTTCCTCAAATAATAACGTCCTAAAATGGTTTCAACTCCCTGATGACGGTATCCTCACTGGTAACCTAATACTATAATTACTAGAAAGTATTGCTCTGTGTCCATAAAAAGGCACATGTGTACCTAGATTGTTTCCGCCTAATGGAAATGTCTTGCAGCAACCAACTGATATAAATTTGTGGTTTGCTTAATCTATAAAACAATAAGTAATTACCTAATATCTATGTTTATTTATTTCCTTTCATTTAATATAGTATTTTACTACTACCCTTAGTCCCTATCTTCTAGCTGAGGTTGTTGATTAATAATATTTTCTGCCTCACTTTCTTATAAACACTGTCCTGAAACGTATCATTAGAATTACCTTTCATTTTATCTACTTCCTCAGAATGTATAGCAGTATTCTGAGGTAAGGTACTATCTTGTGTCTTCGATTCGTGAGTCAGATCTCGTTACTACTTATAATTGTATCATCTTATTTACATCTACTGGGAAAACGACCTTTTATCCTTAAATTGAGATATATTTGAAATGGTTACTCATCATATATACCTTTAGATATTGTCGAATCGTTTTAAATCTTTTATACTAACTCGTTCCTGCGTGTAGGGTTCCTCAATTTAATTAACAACCGAACAACAAGCTCCTTAACTATGGTGGCAGCCTGATCTTACAGAGTTATGACTATCATCACTATAGCTAGACCAGTAACAACCTCTGGGTAATGGTTCCCTTCCCGAAATATACGCGATTAGTTTATTTAAATACTTTTGAAGTTGTAGAGTTTTTGTCTCACACACTCAATATCTTTACCCTGTTGTTTCAATCTCAGAGACCTCTAAGTATGGAATATTTCCTTAATTCTTCGTGTTAGTTACTTCTTCTGATAGTTGGTTTACCTTTTTATAACTTCGTAGCAAGCTCAAAACATGGGAAATCACACCTCCCTCATAGGTAACCCACCCTTATTATACCTCTAGACTCTTTGGTAGAGGCTCTGGTATGTGACATCGATTTCTTTACCCTCTGTTATTTCTTTGACAACGGTGAACTATGTATCCGGCGAAAGTTATTTTCCGTTTCTAGGTAAATAATTGATATTTGATAAGCACTGTACTCGCTTAAACGTCCAAGACACGAGCTCAAACTTACTATATATACTCCAAACTTCAATTTGTGTGGAGTATCAACCAGTGGGTACGTGACTGTGTATAATAATAATACGCTGACCCAACTAACATTAATTGGACGGATAACTCTTGATTCCCTCTACACTCTGATAGCCAACACTTCCCTCTCTAAGGTTGGATCGCTACTATCTTTCATCACGCATCGAATGACATGGAGAAGTATAAGCTTTACCTTTTTTTCTCCTTTCCTTGTTGCTCGACATAGACCTGTCTACACCACATTACCAAATCCACTTGGACGTCTAACCTCAAAGCTCGTAATGTATGTTGGATCATACTATGTAAATCGATATGTAAATGCCATAGCTCTAAGATTCTTTCATGCAAGTCTCTTTTAAGTTTTCGAAATTGACTACTGATCTACTTGTTACTGTCCTTCGATCCTTATCCTTTATCCTTTTATCCTCGTCAGGTCAACTAAGTAGGGTGCTGAGAGCTACACTACTGATACAGATTTTTATAATAAACTTACGAAGTTAATCCTTCCTAGGTAAGGTACCTAGCCTGAGTTCTTCCTATGTTTATTTTATGGCCTTTTCCACTGTACTCTAATTCCACATAAATTCTGGGAGCCTTCCTTATTCCAGTCCCTATGTAGAAATGTCCTAAAAATTTAATTTCCCTTTATGAACGCCAGCTGCGACTTATGCTGTATATTTACTTTTATGACTTGGCTTCGTGAGACCGTTGTAGGACCTTGAGTTCTAGATCAGCTATGTAGAGTGTTCTTTAAAATCCCTTTGATATCAGGAGGAATCTATCCAACATATACAACTCAACTCATTTTTAGTCTCGGCTCGAAGTCCTGTTAATATGCTTATGCCATCTCCCTCTGGATAATATAGCTTAGCTGGTTCCCAGTCTTTATTTAGCTCCACCGAAAACTCACTCAGACCTTTTGTGAATCGTGTATTGCCAGTAACGGTAAAGAAAGTGCAGGTGATGTAAAATTGGGCTTACTATGCTCTTTAATTCATCTGATAATTTTCTTTCTGACCTAACGTCCAAACAATGACTATTAAGTATCCACCCCAGTGTACACGAGAAGATTGTTTCTGAAATGTTGGCCATTAGGAACCTCTGCTTCTGTTACTTTGTTTATGCGCCTATAGTCTATGCTTAGACTGAGGGTTCCCAGGTCTTTGACTTTGACTTGCACAGGTTACGTACTGGGGAGCTCCATTTACGGGTGGCACATGGCTTCACAAAATATCTTTATTAGTCCAATTTTGCAACTCTGTTTTTCAATTTCTTCATTGGTCCTTTGGTCAAGAATCTTCTTGCCCTTTGGTAGATTGGGGTGTCCGTATAATCGTGTAGCGATGCTATATGGTGGTCATATTCGAGACGTGTTGTCACATTTGATGTACTCTTGCTAAATACATAACTCTTTGCTTGTATACATACTTCTATTATTTCTTCGTTGTTCTTATATGTGGTTAATGCTTCCAATTGAATGGTGATTTCTTTCCCTTATAAATTTTACTTCTCTTTCAGTCCAATCCTCCTCAATGGTTCCTTGTCTTCCTGTTATGGCCCTCATGTACCGATGTGTGTTTTAGAAAAGGTAAATCATGTCAGATGAATCTTTTGGAGGTCCTCTTTCATCACATATAGATGGGTATACCTCTTCTATTCTTCTCTTTTTATCCATAATTATTTAATTGGTCCCGGTATAAGTTTCCTGATTAATATAGTAGCCTTCTTGGTATTTCTCCAATTTTAGCTCAAAATCCTTTGTGTTAATTTAAAACTCGTTTTAATTGTACCCTTCTTCCTATCTCATTTTGTTCAGTCATCTTTATTTTATCGATTACAGTGGTGCTCCGTAAGTGTGGGTGGATCGATTTCTTGAATTTATACGCACGTAAGAAAAGGGAAGAAGAAGATTGTTGAGTATGTTTTATGCGGTGACAACTGTGGAAAAAAACAGGATTAAGAGGTAGCAGAAATGAGAACGTAACAGAATAATGAGTAAAGATATGTGAGTCCATTAAATTTTTATTATTATTATTATTATTTATTATTATTATTATTATTTTTGTTTACCGGTATGTGTGTTAGAATAATAGGGTGTGAGGCGCCGCAAAATGTGGTGTACATATTAGCGTTAGGTTCATATTTATTATTATATTATTACTATTATGTATTATATTATTTTGTTATTATTATTATTATTATTATAAATTATATTATATTATTATTATTTTATTATTATTATTATTATTATTTATTATTATTATTTATATTATTATTATTAATTATTATTTTTGATAATGGTCTGCATTGGTGAAAGCTAAGCTAAAGGTTGAAGTTTTTTTTTAATAAACACTGATGTACCTTTCCTTCTTATAAGTTCGGGATTCGTAAATCTTGATTAGAGGGAAATGTCTGGAAATAATGGAGACCAATATAAAATTTTGTCTAAGTTAATAAAGGTTTAAAAATATTGACACAGATGTAAAATTAGATCGTCAATAGATCTCAGAAAGGATGGGACTATACTCTGTTGAGGAACTCTTAGAGGTATACTAATGTGAGCAATAAAGAAGGAAGAAGGCTCTCAGTATAGAGTTACGCTAGTAAGCAATAGTTTAAATATTATAAATTTTTGTTTATATTGTATAACAGAAGGTTAATAAATGTGGTAGGGAGGTATAAAGACTATTAAGATATACTTAATTTGTATTTCATCTGAGTGATGCACCTCTGGCATGTGGACCTAGACCTCTATAGTGTGGGACTCCTAGCCTTCTCGTTACCCTTTAACTAACCTGGCATGTAACAAATCTTGGTGATATGGGTAATCTAAACTTAGTCTATTCCTTCATGGGAAAATAACTCATCAAGGTTGATGAATAGAGCAAATCATTATATTAATTATGTCTATGCCATGAGCAACTTTAAGTTTCAGGGGTATAAAAACTTTGATGTTGGGGGTTATGGCAAATATTAATGACGTATACTTCTGGACTTTCAGACTATTTAAACAGAATAAACATGAGGAGATATTAACAGAAATTTAACAGTCGGAAGGTTCGGTGAGTAAGCAGAAGTCCATAACACGGGTATCTTCTCTCACTTGTGTAAAAAGGCCGAAATGATGCTTGAACTCGGCATAAATAAGTATCAAGTAACTATCGTCCCAGGTATGAGATAAGGTTTCTAAGGCAGTTTCAATTCGTAAGTACCTAGTTGTTCTTATATGTCAAGATTAACATCATTGCTGGAGTAACAGTAAAAGTTAAATTATGGTTCAGGAATAACAGTTCGTTTAATAAGTGATACCAGTAAAATAATGTTACTCATCTTTGTCTAACTTCGAGGATTTTATATTTTAAAAGTTTATCCGATGTCCATAAAGTTGATAGTTTAAAATAACTATTTATTTGCAAATATCAAAATCGTATAAAGAGTGTTTAATTAGTTTTTCTTTTTCCCCAGCAACATTTATTTGGCAAGGTGATAGAGAAATAGGCTTAGTGTATACAAGTGGCACTTACAAGTAGAACAATCACTATGAGGATAAGAATACCGATTTTGATAACGTTTATAATAATATTTATATTTAATGGATATTTATGTTTAGGTCGCTAGGGTGTACTTATTCCAAATAGCGTTCGGTTGTACAAACTCATGCAGAGAAGTTATGTGGTATAAATCAAAACTAACAGTATTTTAAAAAGGATGGAAACTATTTTACTGTGAAATTACATTTTGAATATGGTTTCGTATTGTTTTCTAACTCCTCCGGGTAAATTTCATATACAAATTTTTTGGATTAGAACAGCAGGTAATAAGGTTGAGTTGAACAGTATGAGACAAAACGGGTTTATCGGACAACTAATATTAAAAGATGTAGTACTCCGACTGTCAATATTTACGAATGCAACCATATAGTAAAACAGGTGTAAAAAAAAAACCATTTAAAAACCACAAAATTCTATTTTTTTAAATATAAATTGTTTTTTTTTTGTTCTCATTATCTCATTTTGTCTTCATCTCTCCCATTCTCTTTTGACAGGAAAATATTACTCACAGATTTTTGTGTTACATATATATATATAATTAGGATACTATTATATACCTATATTATATATATAATGTATAGGTATTTTATATATATATTATATAATATATCTATTATATATATACATGATATATTATATCATATATATATAATATATATTATAGGTAAAATATATATATATATTTAAATATATATATATATATATATATCTATATATATATAATTAATATTATATTATATATAATATTATTAATATATAATATATTATATATATCTTAATATATATATATATATATTAATAATATATATACCTAATTAGTATATAAGATATAGAGATGTATATTAATATATATACTTTTATAATATATATATTATTTATATATGATATATATATATAATATAGTGATATTTATATATTTTTGAATATATATAATATATATATTGGTGGAGAGTATATATATATAATATATTATAATATATAATAAATATATTTTTTTTATATATATTCAGCATATATAATTATATATATATATTTATATAATAATATATAATATATATAGGTGAATAATAATAATATATAGATATATCTATATAATATTATATATTATAAATATAATATAATAATATGATATATAATAATATATATTGATAAATTTATTAATATATAATTAACTATTTATATATATAATAGTATATAGATATATATATATATTATATATATTATATATATACTATATCTATTATATAAATATTGTTTATTAAAATTAGGTAATTTTTTAGGTTAGGTTAGGTGTTAGGTTAGTTAGTTAGTTAGAAGGTTAGAGTAGGTTAGGTTACTAGTTTAGGTTATATGGTTATAAGTAAGGTTAGGATTATTGATTAGACGTTAGGTTCGGTAGGTTATGATAGGCTTCGTGTTAGAGTTAAGTTAGGTACGTTTGGGTTACTGGTTTAGGTTATAGGTTAGGTTAGGTTAGGTTAATAAGAAAGAATCGTCATTAATAAAATTCAAAATATTATTTAATTCATTGTCCGATATTGACACACAACATTTCTATTTATCATTGATTTATATTATAGTTATATATATATATAATTAACTAATTCTTTTCTAGGAGAACCTTAGTACTATATTAAATCTAATTATTAAACTAGCTATATATTCATATTTACTCATTGTAATTATACTATATATAATCATTAATCATATTTCTTTTTTTGCTTTAAAATAGTAATATATATATTTTACCTTATATAATCTACTATTACATATATATTAATGGATTCCAATTGTGTATAATTAGCCTACTGGGTATAATAACTTAAACTAAAATAATACTATTCTTATATATAAATCTATCCTGTACAAATTAAAAAATTTTATATACTATATAAACTTCATATAATATTTTAAATATTATATATATTATTATATATATATATAATATATATATATATATATTTATAATTTATATATATTATATATATTATATATATTATTATACCTATATATAGATATCATTATATATATATATAATATATATAGTTATGATATATTATTATATATATTTATATATATTATATTATAATATAATATATTATAATATATATATAAACTCTATAGTATGATAGTATATATATATATATATACTATTATCATATATAATATATATATTATATATATGATATAATATAATATATAATATTTAATATATAATATTATATATATATATAATATATATATATATATATATAATATATATCTATATAATATATTATATATATATATTATATATATATAACATATAAATAGTTTATTAAAATTAGATAGGTCGGTGTAGGTTAGGTTGGTTAGCTTCGTTAGAATAGGTAAGTTAGGTTAGGTTAGGTTAGTTAGGTTAAGGTTAGGTTAGGTTCGGTTAGGTTAGTTAACTTAGGTTTGGTTTGGTTATGATAGTTCGTTAGGTTAGGTTTAGGTTAGGTTAGGTTAGT